>CAJNIZ010011073.1:0-11396 GCA_905231905.1 Symbiodinium pilosum | reverse complement strand
AACCCCAAACCCTAAGCCCTCAGGCATTTACTGGGCTATGGAGTTCACGAGGCAAGGAGTGGCCATGGGAAGAAAGGGCTCGGAAGTCTGAAGTGGCTGTTTTAGGGTTTCAGGGGTTTTAGGGTATAGGGGTTCAGGGGTTTAGGGTTCAGGGGTTTAGGGTTCAGGGTTTTAGGGTTTTAGGGGTATAGGGGTTCAGGGGTTTAGGGTTTTAGGGTTTAGGGTTTTAGGGTTTAGGGTCTAGGGTTTTTGGGGTTTTAGGGTTTTAGGGTTTTAGGGTTTTAGGGTTTCAGGGGTTTAGGGTTTTGTTTAGGGCTTTAGGGGTTGAACCCTTGGGATGTAGCCCTAGGGGGTTTAGGGTTTAGGGTTTAGGATTTAGGGTTTAGAGCTTAGGGCTTAGATGTTTTTGAAGGACACCCTCGAGAGGCACTCAACCCTGAACCCTAAACCCTAAACCTTAAACCCTAAACCGACCCTGGGGAGATGATTCACGATTCAGAGTTAGGGAATGGAATATTTAGGGCACTAGGGCTGGAATGGGTTCAGGCCACCCTACTTACTTGGAGGCCCATGGGACTTAGTAACTACTTATAACTGGGCTTATAATCCCCCTAAATGGGCTCATAGGGGTTACCCCAATTATAAGTACGCTTATAATCCCAGCTATAAGTAGTTACTAAGTCCTATGGGCCTCCAAGTAGACCCTAAACCCGGGCTAAACTCTACATCCGCTTGAAGGTTTAAGGGATGTAGAAACCACTTGCAACAGGGGTTCTGGCCATATGGATGACATGGGAAAACTGTATAAGGAAGGCTAGGGGATGAAAAGGAAGCCATAATCTAAACTCCTTAAAGGGGATTATGTAGGGGATCATCTAGGGGAGCATTATAGGGGTTATTAAGGGGGATACTAGGAGTGTAGATTATAGCTCATATGAGCCCAGCTATAGACCTAAACCCTAAACCCCAAACCCTAAATCCTAAACCTATAGACCTAAACCCTAAACCCGCTAAGTTCTACGAACCTCCAAGCAGCAGAGCTCGGGTCTGGCGGCTTTCTCTGGGGCTCCATAGAGTGTATCTACTTTGTTTAGGGTTTAGGGTTTAGGGGTTTAGGGTTTAGGGTTTAGGGTTTGGGGAACACTAGGGTTACTATTATGTTAGGGGAATATAAATGGGGCTATACGGTTGGGTTCAGTAAGAATGATACGACCTACCAGCTGACTCTAGGGCTCTCAATAGTAGGTACAATGGCATGCTTCTTATGAAAGGGTAGTTGGTGGATTCAGGCCCCTAGCCAGACAGCCGGAAACAAAACAGTTCCTCCCACAGCAAACACTTCCTACATAGTGATTCAGACACTTAAGCGTATGTCTTCGGTTGCTTTGTTCCGTTCTGGCAACCCGTCAACCTCCTGCACGACGCACACATCATACTTGGATTTCCAGGGTACGTAGACCTTGTTTCGTAACTGTCTCGACTGTATCTAGGGTAATTACGCTTAGGAAGCTTGGAACGGGACTATAACTGCATTTACTAAGCATGTTACAATGTCCTGGACCTCCAAGTTACTGGCCAAGTCATCACGATCTCGCCCCGAATAGGGGTTTATTCAGATAGTTGTCACAAATTGATCTTTTTCAAGTGTTGGGATTCGGCCCGCAAGATCCACCCACACGCATCCCCAATCGCAAGTCCAGAGACCTCACATCATCGTCAACTTCCCCCTTTGCGCATGAAGACGCTCCGTACTCTAAACCCTAGACCCAAGAAACTTAAACCGTTCGAGACGCCCCCTACTCTTAATCTCTCACTCCGGTGCGGGCCAGAAGGTTGAGCTGGGGCGGCTAACGTTTGTGGTTGAGGGTTTAGGGTTCACATTTATTTTGTGGCATGCTGGGCTTACTAGTTTAGGGTTCAGGGTTAAGGTTTATGGGTTCGGGAACCTACTTAATGCGGTTTACAGGTGGTTATGAACTCCTAAACCCTACACCCTAACCTTAAACTCTAAACTCTAAACCCCTAAACCCTAAACCCCTAAACCCGAACTCTGGGATTCTTAAAAATAGGGCCCCGTGTCTATACCCCAAGATGCTGTTTCGCACTACACTTGCTTCTCCGCTTGGGTCCAGAATTTGTTGAGAACAATTGGCTTTAGGGCTTAGGGTTTATGACCCTAAAGCCTAAACACTAGATCCTAAAACCCAAGAGTTCGAGTTCAAAACAAGCGTGAGATGTCGTACTTGGAGGGTCATGGGGACTTACTAGGTAGGGTTATATGTAGTAGGTAAGGTTTAGGGTTTAGGGCATAGGATTCAGGGTTGGTGGGTCATGGTAGGTTAACAATGGGGATAATTGGGGTTCGTATATGGCTTATAGGGGATATTAACCTACTTACGAAGTCCCCATGACCTTCCAAGTAGTTTTAAAAGGACCACAAGATAAAGGCCCATACTACCTAGATGGCCCCTTTACAAACATCGAAATTCACTACGCATTTCGTTAATTCCCCGCCCATCGAAGTAGGGACCATGACGCTAAAGCCTAAATCCTAATCCCTAAACCTTAAAAACCTTAACCCAACAACACCTAAACCAGAAAACACCTAAACCTTACCCTAAAAACCTAGACCCTAAAACCCTACACCAAAACAAACCAACCCTACGCTAAAAACCTAGACCCTAAAACCCTACACACTAGGGGGCCTTGACTTCTGAATCTGCAGGGTGTTCAACTGCCGAGCCAGAGTAGTGGCCTCTTGGCTTGGAGGTTTAGGGTTTAGGGCTTAGGGTTTAGGGTTTAGGGTTCAGAGTTTAGGGTTTAGGGCTTAGTATCTTACCCCAAGAAGCAAGATCAAATTGGAAAAGAGCAGCAAACATGGAATAGGAAGGAGGTTTTTACTAGGGGTTCTGGGTTTAGGGTCTATTGGCTTGGAGATTGCTGTTCAGGGATTAGGGTCTATAGCGCTTGGGTTCACGGGCTTTGGGGTTTAGGGTTCATGTTTCGGGGTTGAACGGTTTGGAGGTAATTTTCAGGGTTATCCCGAAGTGCCAGGAAATCAAGGGAAAGTAGGCCGCAAGTATGGGCTTTATGGCCTTCCCCTTTCTGGGCTTTTGCTCTGAAGTTGACATCCCTAAACCCTAAACCTTAAACTCTAAACCCGAAACCCTAAACCCTGAACATGCTTGGGCCTTGAAGGTCTACACGAGCCGACCCTAAGCCCAGTCCGCAGGCCTAGCAGCAGCCCTCGGTTTAGGGTTTAGGGTTTAGACGCCTGAACGCCGAATAGAAAACACCTGGCTTCACAAGAAAACTTCACCGCAGGTTTAGGATGAAGTTATACTCCTAAATCCTAATCCCTAAACCCCTAAACCATGACCCCTGAACCCTAAACCCTAAATCCTAAACCCTAGATTCCAACCCATACACCCCAAACCGTATCGAGCCGGGCGCGTCGATTCAGACCTATTGCTTTTCCGCTTCTTAGCTGAGGGGGTGACTTTCAACCCGAGGGTCTATACGGGGGTTTCCCAAAATCAGGGTTTAGGGTTTAGGGTTTAGGGTTTAGGGGATCAGGCCTTATATAGGGTTATAAAAATGCATATTTATATGTACAGAGATGATGCAAAAGAAGCCGGAAGCTACTGTTTAGGATTCAGGGTTCCCCAAATTAGGGGTACGTTTAAGCCTTTCAGGGGTTCCCTGAAAAAGGATGACACCATTTGGGGATTTATACTGGGGTTCCCTACATATGCAAAACACCATATATAAGCCCATTAAAGTGAGGAGGTCAAAAACCGTTAGCCCTAAATCCTGACTAAACCCTAAACCTTAAGCCTTGAATTTCAAGCAGGTTAATGCCCAGGAAACTCGGGGCTAGCTAAGGTTCCCGGACAAAGCTGTTGATGCCGCGAAAGTCTTTCTGGTGCTTAAAGGGGCATTAGGGGGAGTCAAAGTAAGTATTCTTGTAGTGGGTTATCTATACTTGGAGGTGGGTTTTTCGTACGCTTCTTAATTATGGGGACTGTTGGTGTTATTACATGTCTTTATTTAATACCCTAAGCTGTAAACCGTAAAGGCTAGCTCCGCGGCTTGAGTCTTTGAGAATGGCCTTGTCATCAAAGCCGCCAAATCGGCCGGTGAGAGGTCCCGCCGAACCCGGCTGCGAGGGCGGCAGCTCGCGCCGCGGCTCGACGGTTGCGCCGGGCGCGCTTCGACGACTTCGAAAACCGTTGACGTTGAGCGACAGTCTGATGGAACTGAGTCACAAAATGCGCAAGGCCTAGCAGAGCTGTTAAAACATCAGCAACGCCTAGACCTCTATATCAATTTCCTGCAGCCCACCGACTCCTGTGAGGTCATGACCTACAAGTGCAGTAATCAGATAGAGCAAGTTTCCTACAGAGATAAAGCACCTCCACCCATGGATTGGTGTCTATTTTCAATGATGGTGTTACATAGTAAAGATTTTGACTTAGATGTGCAGTGTTTCAGATAAGGAGAGGGAGGGTTTAGGTTGCCCCCACCCAAAGAATTAGGTTTGAGGGTTTAGGGTAGGCTTTTTCTTTTAACGTATTCAGGATTTCAATTTATTCTGGGGTTAGGGCCACAGATGCTGAGTAAGTTACCGTTGCCCCAAACCTGCAAGTAGCCCTGAGCCGTAAACCCTAAAAGCCCTGAACCTAAACACCCTAGACCCTGAACCCTTGACACCCTAAACCCCCAACTAAGTAATTAGGTTACAATTGCCCAGGATGCCAGCTGGAGGCTGGCATCCTAAAAAATTCAGTCCTTACATAGGGAGGAAGCTTACTAGTTCTATTCGGGGAACCCATGCTCTCAAAGCTCCAGATGAAGGAGTTCTGTAGGGATAGTACTCCCCCCTCCCCAAAAAACTTGAAAACCCTTAAGCCGGAAACACATGGAACATGAAATGCACACTTGAGGGCTATGAAGTAAGGCATGGTTGGTTCTTGGTGAGTATATTACAAGGTTTGGTGTTCTACGTCCCCGAGTAGTACCCTTTTTCCCTTTTTGTTTTGGGGTCTCCTTATGAAAGCTGATCCTCAGGAAAAGGGTACCCTTATTATTAAGGGGCTACTGGGGAACCGAGTGTTTAGGCTTTAGCGTTCCTTGGAGTACTGGTTAGTGTAGTTGTTTGATGTCCAGTTTGTCAAGCCGTTATTTAGATTCTTTCTTTCAAGTCCTAAACCCTAAGCCCCTAAACCCTAAATCCAAAGAACCCTGCCCCACAAGGATTGTCGTCTCGGTTAGGCCCTTGCAGTTTGGGCTTCAGTGCCGAGGGTTTGTGTAGTCTCTCCCCAGATTTCGGATGGTTTCGTTAGGATTTAGGATTCAAGCTTTAGGATTTAGGGTTTAGGGTTTAGGATTTACGGTTTAGGATTTAGGGTTTGGGGTTTAGGGTGTAAGGTTTAGGATGTAGGGTTTGGTGTTTAGGATGTAAGGTTTAGGATTTCGGACTCAAGGATCAAGATTTAGGGCTTAGGATTTAGGATTTAAGGATTAGGATTTAAGGATTAAGGGTCTATACTTACCTGGATGATCCCCGGTCTAAATAAGTCTACCTACTATCTCCAGTATCCGCAATTGCAAGCTGCATAAGCCGTGATATTAAGTAGACTTAGTAACCCCCTACCCTAAACCCTCAACCCCCAACCCCAAACCTTAAACTCTAAACCCTAAACCGAAAACCCTAAACGCTCAAACCCTAAACCCTGAAACCTTAACCCCAAACCCTAGACCCTAAGCCATAAGTTACGCAGGAGCCTGTAGGGTTTAAATACCACCAAAGGGTACAGAAGGCGTCCCGGGGACCGCGCTGACGTCTCCGAAAGCACAGACGGTTTAAGGATTGAGGGATCCAGGGCACTGTAGGCTCCTTGCTCAGAGTTACTCGAGTCGAACAAACGCGGCGACCAGCATAGACTCCCATGTATTATAGTCCTTCATAGGCACCCCCAAAAAAGGCGCGCCTAATTTCTGGACACCTCCCCCCCACAAGCACCCCTTCACCCTGTACCCTTCCCTTCTACCTCACGCCCCAACACCTCAAGCCACTACTTGGAGTGCATGCGGATTCAGTAAGTAGGTTACTACTTAAAATAACTGGATTATTCTACAGCTTATAGGTGTTGCCTACCTACTTACTAAGTCCCCATGCCCCTCCAGGTACGCCCCAAACCTCCAAGGACACTCGCGCAGCCAAACTCGCAGCCACCGAACGGAGGCGTCGGTCGGCGGACAGGACGGTCTTCAGCAGCATGTTTTGGAGTTTGGGGGTTTAGAGTTTCAGGTTTTTAGGGTTTCAGGGTTTAGGGATTTTGGGTTCAGCGTTTTGGGGTTCCTAGCAAAAAGTCCTCAGTTTGAATCAGCACATTCTCTTCCGCTGGGCTGTATTACTGTACTGTACAGGGGGGAGGATATATTCCTACTAGGTTCAACCACCTCGGTTTTTCATGAGTTCCCATACCGTTCCAGCGATACTGCTTCGATTGGGTTCCTCTTAATGATGGCTAAATAGTTAGGGTTACAAGATTGCCTTGGAAGGATACAATGGGCGGGGCTAGACCCTAAACTCTAAACCGTGTAAGGCAGACCACGAGTTTTGGCATCAGCTGATTAGCGTTTGCGGGTGACTGGGGTAGGGGTTGCAGGTATTAGCATAGAAAGCATTACAGGGTTCCACTACCAACCCTAAACCCTAAACCCACTAATTACCTCACTGCTCTTAAACCAAAAGCCCAGACCCACCTTGAGCACAGTTGATGGAACCCTAAACCCTAAACCCTAAATCCTTTTCCGAGGCTCATCCTAAACCATCCTAACCTGAAGCCTTCAGCCACAAGCCCTAAACTCCCGAGCTTAGAGACCCTAAACCCCCCAAACCTTGTAAATCCCGATGCATACCTAAAAGTCCCTACGTGCCCCCATATGTCCACACATGGCCCTAACCTAAGGGTCCCAGTACCGAATAATCATATACTTATCCAAGACCTGTACTATAACTACTATTCCCCACAACCCCAGTACCAGATTATTGGGTAATTGGACCCTCTGGGAGGCTATCTATCCCACGTCTACCAATGAATCCCTCAGCGTTGTGCTGGCAGGAGTGGGCTCCTCTATTCGGCCTCGAGGCTTTGTTGCGGCTTAGGGCTGCGACCCTAAGGGCAACAGGATTTAGGGTTTAGGGTTTAGGGCTTAGGGTTTAGGGTTTAAGTTTTAGGGTTGGAGGGTCATGGGGACTTCGTAAGTAGATTTTAACCCTTGTAAGCCAGATCGTAACCCCAATAATCCCCATCATTGCTGACTTACTAAGTCCGCATGACCCTCCCAGTAGCCCCCAGGGATGAGGCTTCAGAGATGAAGACTTACCTAGACCCCCCAAGTACCCTAAAATGGGGTCTATGTAGCTTCTATTTGGGGATACTTAGGGTCTATAGAGGGTACTTGGGGGGTCTAGGTAGGCTTTAGGGTTTAGGGTTTTGGGATCAGGGTTTGGGGTTTAGGGTTGCGGGTTTAGGGATTATGGTCGCAGGGTTAGGTGAAGGTTTAGGGATGAAGGCTTTGGTGCGCGTTGAGGGGGATTCCATGGGTTTAGGGTTGAGGGTCTGGGGTTAAACCGGCTGCAAACTTGAGGGCCAGGGGGCCCGGGTGATGAGGAAGCGCGATTCTGAACCATAGAGTTTACTATGGGAAGTCAACCCTGAGACGCAAACCCTAGAACCTGAACCCCAAACCCCAAATCCCCACAACCTAACCCAGAAACCCTAAAGCCCAAACTCGGAACCTCAATCCAGAACCCTAAACCCTAAAACCCTAAAACCCTACAACCCTACAGCAAGTCGTGGTTGGCCATCAAAAGTAAGGTTTAGTTCTCATTGATTGTTACGTTGGGGAGCCCTAAACCCTTTTGGGCAGCTGTATACATGACCACCTCTGTCTGCGCCATACCTTACACCCTTAACTAATACGGAGGTTTCGGTAACCGCGCCCGTGTGTGTAACAAAGCCCTAAGCCCGAAAGCCTAAACCCTAAGCCTTATCCCCTAAACCTCAAACCCTAAGCTTTAGACCCTGAACCCTTTAAAGCCCACATCATAAACTTTAACCCTCAAACCCTAAACTCAAACCCTCAACTTTTAACCCTAAACCCGAACAGCCCCAGTATTAAATCTTGAAAGCCCTGAACTCTTGACCTTAAACCTTTTAAACTCCAAATCCTACACTTTAAGCATTAAACCCTAAACCATAAACCCTGAACTAAACCCTGCAAACCTGCTTACTGGATGGCATGCAGGCCGTTAGCCTAGTACTCGATGTCGGTGCAGTTCATGTGCTTCTGCCGCAAGTAAAACCTAAGGTTTAGGGTTTAGGGTTTAGGGAAGAAATGAAGGCACCCCTTTTTTTTATCCCCATGATAAGTTTGTATGTTGTTTGGGTCTATATTGGGTGCCCCCCATGTGTCTGGAAACCACCAAACGCGTGAAGGGAGTGGGGGGTTTAGGGTTGAGGAGGTTTAGGGTGGTAAGCAGTGAATGAGGGAATGTATTATAAGGATAGTTTTCTCAGCAATAATCATGGGTTCCCCTACTACCCCTCCCCCCTACTACCACCCCCTGGGTCCCCCCATAAGGCTGACTTATCCCTAAATAATTTCAATTTTTGGGGGAACCGCGGGGTTGTTAGTATAGAGGGGGGGTTGTAGGGGAACCCATGAAATAATCTAACGGCGACTACAGGGATCCACTCCTCCGTTCACTACCAAGCACTAAGTGTCTGCATGGCAAAGGCCGTTCCCCTCCTTGCCTGCCACCATCCATGCCAACCCCTACTTGGAGGCTCATGGGGGCTTAGTAAGTAGGTTAAGAACCCCTATATGCCTATAGCAACCCCAGTTATCCCCATTATTTACTAAGTCCCTATGACCCTCCAAGTAAACTCTAAACCGCGTTCTTCAGAGCTTAGATACAGGGCTTCTTCTTAGGATGCCGCCTTATCGTCACTTGCGCCATTGTCAGTTGCCTGCATTGTGCATGCGGTTCAGGGTTTCCTGGTGCAGGATTACCAAGGTTTTGTGGCTTGTGCGTCTATTGTGGACACCTACAAACCCTGAATCCGAAACCCAAAGGCATGAGCCTGAATCATTGAAATCTAAATATTCACAACCTCCGAAGCCTGAACCCTAAGCTCACAGCCCAGCCTGTGAAGAAGCAGGGTGGAAGCCTTGAAGCCAGAACCCTGAACCCAAAACCCTAACCGCTAGGGTTTGGTCTAGGGTTTAGGGATAGTACCCTCCAGTAATGGAGAATCAAATGGAAAAGAACATTGAGAACGAAATAGAAACTGCTACTATTTAGGGTTTGAGGTCCAACGCCTCAATTGAACCATCAGCTGTCAATAATTTGGAAGCCCAGAGGACAGACTCTTGTCCTGGCTTGCCGTTAAATTCGTAACTAGCCAACAATGAGCCTAAAGGCGGGGAACCCCAGGGGGTAATCTGGCAGAAGGTTGCAGAGCCTAAGCCCTAAACCCTAAACCACGCCCTAAAACCTCAAACCCTAAACCCTAAGCCCCTCAACCCTACGCCCCATTAGTTCCCGCTAAACCGTAAACCCTAAACCCTAAACTGCACTGTAAAGAAGCAGGATAGGTTCCTCCCTGAGCCCGAAACGAAAAAAACAACAATTCCCAAGCTGTGAAGAAGCAGGCTGGAAATCCTAAACCCTAAGCCCTAAACTGTAATTATATTGGGGTATATATTGAGGTTCTATTGGGGTAATTTCTAGACCCTAAACCCTAAACTGTAATTATGCTGGGGTATATATTAAGGCTGTATTGGCGTTATTTATGATATTATACGGGGTTATATACCTAGAACCCCAGAGCCTAAACCCAGGGTTGGTCTACCCTCAGCTGTGAAGAAGCAGGATGGATTTACCATCAAGTCTGCAAAGTTTCAATTTCGTCGGGAGATGGGCGAGGAGTGCTCCGCGCGGTTCAGGGTTTAGGCATTAGGGTTAGGGTTTCAGGTAGTAGGGTATTTTCGTGCCCCACGGTATCTATAGCTTTTCTCAGAATGTAGGGAGAGGGAAGAGAACATATCTTGTCCAAATGCCCAGCCCAATTACGGACCTATTGCAATCGTTTAGGCCTTCATAGGTAGATACCCAGAACCCTATACCCTAAACCAGCGCATTAGCAACCCGAGGCCCACAAAAATACAAAATGCATGGATTGGAGCCCGAGTTCAGCTCCGTACAGATCTTTCGTCATACAAATATGAGGGGTTTCCCAAAGCAAGGGGCACCATTTCGGGGGTCGCTATAATAAGGACTAGAATATTTTTGGGGATTTTTATATTGGGGTCCCCATTTTTAGGGAAAGTACCATAAGTCCATTGTCAATTGTAGCCTCCATCCTGATATGAAACAACATCGAACTGATTGAAAATCAGTTTATGCAGGGAGCGGACATGTGTTCTAGCCCAAAGCATCAGATTTTGAAAAAAATCAATCGGGATTGAAAAAATCAATCGAAAATGGATTTTGTTTAAAGATCAATCGATTTGTTGAATTTTCAATCGAATTGTAAATCTGTAAAATCAATAGAAAACAGATGGAAAATCAATAGAATTGAGCTCATAAAAATCAATCGAAAAAATGATTGAAAATCAATAGAAAAATCAATAGAAATTTTAATCAAAATCAATAGAAAATCCAATTAAAAATCAATAGAAAATCCAGTTAAAAATCAATAGAAAATACAATTAAAAATCAATAGAAAACCAAAGCAAAATCATAGGAAATCAAATTTCAATTATGGTGTACATGCTTCACAGGGCTTTCCAACCCATGAAGCTGGGGCTTTCCAACCCACATGAAACTGGGGCTTTCCAACCCATTTACATGCATGCAAACACACAGCTTTTCCTTCCTGCCTGCTTTGTACCAGTGTCTGGTTACTTGCTACAGCTCCTGCTTCTGCTCCACTTTTCCTAGACCTTGCTACCTAATCTACAGATTTACTCATTCACTGGCAGAATTTGCAGAAGCTGTGGGTGGGTGAGAGCAAGGCTTTGCTGAAATGGGGTTAGCAAATCCCACACATTCAGCATTCCTTCAGGAGCATTCTCTATAGCATCNNCAAGCCTCACTTCCTCATCACTCATGTCCACCTTTTTTTCTTTCTTCTCTTCTTCCTCCTTCTCCTCTTCTTGGCAGTGCTGCCCCATGATCAAGGTGGAGGCTTGGCTGGGTGGAGCCTGCCCAGGGGAACATGGACAGTTCAAATTACAAACAACCTTATGGCCTCCAAGTCCCTTGCAGATTTCTCTTCTGTGGCTTCCTTTCCTTGCTCCTGCACAGGACATAGTAC
>CAJNIZ010011072.1:0-11398 GCA_905231905.1 Symbiodinium pilosum | reverse complement strand
CCCTGAACCCTAAATCCTTAACCCCGTGTATCCTCCATCCCCACTGGTAATTCTGACTAACCTAAAACGTCTAGCCCACTATACCCCTTGTCATGAAATCTCCGCATCTAAAAAACTCAGACCCGAACACCATAACCTGCCACGCCCTGGGGTTCATAGTCCTTTTAAGTAGCTAGAATATGGGGTATAGGGGGGTATTATTATAATATACCCAAAGCCATCTTCTATCTACTTAAAGGGGTATATGGGGTTTGGGGTTTAGGGTTCAAGGTTCAGGGTTTATCGGGTCTAGGGCACAGGGTTCAGGGTGTAGGGCTTGGGGTTCAGGGCTTCGGGTTTAGGATTTAGGGCAACCCTAAACCCTAAACCGTGTTTCAGCTTCAGGGCATACAGGCCTTAAGGTCTAGGATGCTGGGTTTCGGGCTCAGCGTGAACCAAGGTTCACTGGGATTAAGTTCAGGGCCCTATAACAGTTGAATTCTTGTGGGTTATGTCAGGTTCTATAAAGGATTATGGTCCATAATAACTAAAAGAACATTCTCAGGAATATCCAAATTCAGGCTTTAATTAGGCTCTAGGGCTCGGGGGACTTAGCAAGGAAGTCATGAATGGGGCTACACGTCCCCTAATTTGGGTTAGCCTGCCCATGCTCCCCTTTATCACCTACTTCCTTCTGAATACCATCCCCCGGAACACATGAAGGCCACTTCTAATTTCACAGCAATCTTTGCAAACCCCCGTGCAGGCATGGAATTTGATTTTAGAAGTAAAGACCCTAAAACCCTGAAAGGCGAAAACTTCAGACCCAAAAATAAAAGCATGAGCCTATAATGATACCTACTTTGGGCTTCGGGTTGAGGGTTTAGGGTATAGGGTTCAGGGTCTAGGATATAGGGTCTAGGGTAATTATGGGGTTTAGGGTCTAGGGTCCAGGGCCTAGGGTTTAGGGACAAACAATACCTACTTTGGACCATTTGGAGCCCTTGTCCCTCCAGAAGGAAAGGTGGGGCGCATGATGTGCCCGACGGCAGTGCCCGTGTGGCGCTGAAGCCAAACTGCCGCGGTAGGACCTCCTGGCAAGCACACATGATCATGGGTTCCCTTACCACCCCCCCTTACTACGGAATGGACAAGCAACATCACTGAAAGCTTCAACACTAAACCCAAAAACCCTAAACCCTAAACCCGAAACCCTAGACCGCCCTAGACCTTTTTTGGTCCCGTCCAAAGGGGTCCCACATGAAGGGCTAAAGAGACTTCAGGATTACTTGGTCAGAAGTTGGGTTTCCCTACCTAACTGAACCCCATGCCTAACCCCCAAACCCTAAACCTTGGGTACTGCCCCCACCCAGTAACTGTCCATATTAGGGGTCCTATTAAGGGCTATATATAACTATATTGTAAATATTATCCAGCTGTTACTGTGTGGGGGCAGTACCCAACCTAAACCCTACATTATAGGGTTTAGGGCTTCGGGTTATTAATCCCTACACCCGGAACTTTCATCTTGGGAACTTGGGAGGCACGGATAATCTGGGGAAACCCCATATGAGCCCTATAAACACCTAAACACCCAAACCCGGTTTAGGGGTTAGGGCTTCGGGCTTATGAGCTATAGTCTAAACTCCTGGTATCCCCCCTTAATTGCCCCTACAGTATATACTCCCATATATAACCACCCATCAGTTAAGGACTTTAGATTATAGTCTTTTATCCCACGATGTATAGTAGGGATCATGCCTCTGCTCAGGGCTTCGGATATTGGATTTAGGGTAACTTCGGGGCCTGAATAACTACGACAGTGGAGAATCAAATGAAAAAGACCATGGAAAATGAACTGGAAGATGTACATAAAACGGGGTCCTTCGGATGACGTAGTGTCTAGGCCTCAATAATTAACTATATAGTCTTACCAAACTTATTTTCGATATTAGGGTTTAGGGTTTGGGGAGTAATTAAGATTACAGACTATTACAGATGTAGTTAAGTTTGGGACCTTTGCCTTCGGAGCTCAGGGCTTTGGGCTAAGGATGCATCAACCCAGACCAGGCACATCAGAGTAGTTCCCATTTTCTTTTCCATTATCCCTATATGACCCCAAATAACTCATATAACCCTATAGTAATGGTAGTAAACCCTAAACTTAAACCCTAAACCTTAACCCCAAAACCCTGTCGCTCCGACAATAGGGGGCAGAAGAGCCGCACACCGAAGGCGTCCGCTTGAATCACTAGCGCGCCGTCCTTGCTTGCAATTTGGGGTTTAGGGTTTAGGGCTTAGCGCCGTTCGTGCTTGCAGTTTGAAGGAAACCCTACACCTGTGTGGGCTGCAGCAAAAGGGTAAAAGGGGGTTATGTAGGGGACATCTAGGGATGTCTAGGGGGTATACGGAGGATATGTAGGGATATCCGGAGGTTATATAAGGACATATAGGAGTCACCTTAACTCCGAACTGCGGTCTAGGTCTGGGGGTAAGCGGTTGAGGGGTCGATCATGTAGAGGGGATTTGCATAGGGTGGTGAGGTAGACTTGTGAGTCCCAAGGTTCTTGCGAAGACAGATTAACAAATTTACTTAAAAAAAAAAAAAAAAAAACTTGCACGGCTCCCCGTACCGTAACCTTATACAGGAAGGGAAGGTTTGTCCGTGGGCGGTGGGCTTACCGTTCTACACCTAAACTTGGGATTCTGAACTTCGAATGCATAGGCGTTGATACCCTTAGACCTGCAAGTGCCTGCATGAGGGCGCAACACAACTTTAACCCGTACCATCGGTGGACACCCCACCCTGCAATAGTCGTATAATAGGAATATCAGAGGACCCTAAACCCTAAACCGCCAATTTTCTCTCGCAGTGCCTGTTCCGGGGCTTCCTATTTAGCAACTACTTTCTTGAGCGCGCTAACCACCACCAATATACTACACGCCGCCCAAGGTACTCCCCAAAATCTCCCAAAATCGGGTGTACTGTTTGTGGGGCTAACTCAGGCTTATGAAGGGGTTTAGGAGCGAAGGGTTTGGGATTTAGGAGTTAGGCCTAAGGCTTTAGGATGTAGGGTTTGGGCTTCAGGCTTACAGCTTCCCATTTCTGATCAAAGAGTCGCGGCGTGTAGCGTTTGGAGAAGGAATTAAGTCTACGTCCGCTGTAGGATCCCCGAGATCGGGGCTTGCACTATTCGAGTGTTGAGGCTTAGGGCCAGAAAAAATGCACTAAAACATCAGCATTGTAGGAGATTAGCTGTCTGTCCCTCCTAAACACCCGCAAACACTCTCTGCCTCTCCACTATCCTATAGGGTTTTGGCTGAGGCTTCAACTGTCAAGAAGGGATACCGAAAAGCAGCCCTAGAAAGGTGCAGAATTGGCGAGGAAGTTTGCTTCAGTCGCTTCCCAAATTATGGGCACCATATTCTGAAGGGGATGCAGATCTCATTCTGCTGAGTTCAAACACAGGCTGCGAGGCATGCGGCATGTGGCAGTCTCTCGAACCTACTACAGGGGCCTAAATAATTACCAATGGTCATTTTGAAGTCCATTTGAGGTACCATATACTATAGTTACACAAGGAATATTGAACCATGATATGTTGGTAATTATTTAGGCCCCCAACAATAATCACCCTTTCATCCTTCAGCGCACCATAACTAATAAAAGGATTTTGCTAACCCGACCCCAAAATAAGGACCTAATTTTGTGGGGTTGGGGATTTTGGACCCCCTTATTGATAACCTGAACTTCAAATAATCCCCATATACAACCTGCGGCGAGAAGGTACCTAATCGCACTCCCCAAGCTGAGCAACCTTCTTGCACATAAGCATCTACGTGGAGACCTAAAGCCCGCCTAAACTCCCAAAGGTTTAGGGTTGAAGCGGAGCCACCCAAGATCATGTGCTACTATACCCCCAAAAACTAGGGAACAGCTACGCAAAATTGTAGCTTACTTGCATTGAAGGTAGGCCTACGGGTGCTATACCCGTCCCGGAGCTCTTGGACCACCAGAATTATGGCGCATCATGGTGAGGACTTGAGAGGAAATTGACAGCAGCTTTATGGTCCAATGGTTTTCCATCCTACCCAGAGTTCTAGGTTAAGGGTTGAATGTTTTAAGGGTTTATAGTTTAGGGGGCTTTTAGTGTTTAGGGCTTTAAGGGTTTTAAGGGGTTCCATGTTTACCTGAACTCTGAGAGTCTGCCTACAATCCTCAACGCTGGCATGCTCCGGGACAACTGAAAACTGACTCGGTCACGCTAGATCCCTGCAATCCACGATATAGCCCCCATACGTCCTCTTTGCATGACCCTAAACCCTAAACCCTAAACCCCCCCAAGCCAAACCAAACACTTCACTCTAAATCCTAAACCCTACCTTCCAACTATCCAAATAACAGCCTTTGTAGCCAATATTTTGGGGTTAAAGGCCACTGCTGCCGGCGTTCGGGAATCTAGGCATATGGGTGCTGTTCTGAATTCCAATATCGATGCCCTAGCAGTAGGGTTTTGTTGCACGCCGTCTTGCAAGCGTGGGCATTTCCACCCGATTCAACATAGTGTATACATGCGCATAGTCAACATCTATGAGGAACTGCTTGCTCTTGCGCCCTGCCCGTGCGCGCGTACGTGGGTTTCGGTTTTTTGCGACCCCCATGCAGAACCCTAATGCCGCCCATAGTCTTGCTAAAGTAGGCGTGGTTTTAGAAAGCATCCATATCCTAAATCCGAAATCAGAACCCCTACATCCCAAAACCCCCACGCTAAACCCTAAATCCTAAGCCCCTTTAAGCCTAAACCCTAAACCCTAAACCCTAAAACCCTAAGCCCTAAACCCTAAATCCTAAGCCCCTTTAAGCCCAGCCACTTCCGCAGGCAAGGAGGAGGCAAGGCGGAAGCGGAATGTCATCCTCGGTGGTACTTTAACTCTCAAAGCCCAGTTCAACACGATTAGAGTTTATATGAGCCATAGTCTAAACTCCTTAAAGAGGGGTTATAGGCGATTATATAGGGGACTACTATAGGGGATATTAAGGGGATACTAGGAGTTCAGATTATAGCTTATATAAGATGTTGGGATACCTTAAGGGTTTAGGGATACTGTCCCCCAGTGCCTATAAGAAATTTGAAGGTATCTACGTAGGTACCTCGGCCGCTAGGCCAATTCATGATTCATGAATGGGATCCCGAATGCTAGGATTTGAGGGTGGAGCAAAATTTCCCTCCCCAAATTGGAAGCCCATATACCAGTCTGGTAAGAGGATGGCCATCTTGCAGGTCCCGTTTCGGACTTCCGTGTTAGTTAGCATCAATATGAAACCCCTAAACCCTGTCCCTATATGCACTTATATACTCTCTTTATACGAATTTGAAGTCAACCCCCTAAACCCTCAACCCCTATACTATAAACCCTGAACCCTAAGTGCCAGCCAGGCATCGTGTTGGAAGCATCGCCGGGCCAGCGGGAGCTGCACCTGAGAAAGTCGATGAGGTGCGGAGTATACAACAAGGGTTTAAGTTTCACGGTATCCCCCTAGACCTAGAATAACAATACAATTCCGAACATTCCTTAGGTTAATACTATAATAAGAATGGCAAACTAATTCCGAAGGAGACTACAGGTTTAGGGTATAAGCTTTATAAGGGTTTAGGTTTTACGGTTCAGGGCCTAAGGTTTTTGGGGCTTCGGTTTCGTGATTGTAGGGCTTGAACCCTAAACCCTGAACCCTAAACCCTGAACCCTGAACCCTAAACCCTCTGGGGTCTAGGTTCTTTGCTTCAATAGACGCTGGATCCAGCCTCCAAGGCTGGAGAATTTGCAGTTTGGGGTTTAGGGCTTAGGGTTTAGGGCGAAGAATATTCGCCTCGGCTCTATTTGATATAGGGGCCTCGCAAAGTAGAATAAGGCTTTAAAGGAATCATCTGAAAAATGACACAGAAACTGGGCGACAAAGAGATTATTGCGTAGGAACCTTCTTAGTGAAAACAAGGTCTTGGGGCATCGTACACTATAGTCAAGAAGGGTTATACGGGAATAATATTGGTATTTATCGAAGCGCTTACAGTAGAGTCAACTTCTTGGAACTAGGGCTTAGGGCTTGAGCTTCGGGAATTAAGCCTCGGAGGGTGTCAAGGAACTTGGGGAAGGAGGGCGGGACTGTCATCTAGGAGTAGCCTCACGCTGCTTGACGGTCATGGCTGCTATATGAGCTACAGTCAATGTTTCTATGTACTTTCATGGACTACAGTCGGCATGATACCAAACTACAAGATGGACCCCTTTGTCCACTGTCAAGGGTCCCTTACTAAGCCTAATATTGACAGTAGTTCGTTTAGATCCCTTTAAACCCTACATGATCCCAGTTTCTGGTTCATGTCCAATTTTCTTTTCCATTTAGAGTCTCCATTATTAGGAATAATGAGCATCCTTTTAATAGCCTCATCTTGACAGCAGCTCATATCGAGATCATCACTCATTACGAGCATCACTCCTAGGCCTACATGGCGCGTGACGTTTGTCCTCCTCGCAAAACTTGTCCTTGCCATTGTTCCTAGTCTCTGCCAGTTCTAGCCAAGATCCCATAAGGTCTCAATCATCTCCCTACCATTTCTATAAAAGAGCAGCTGGGGTCGCGAAGAGTTTGGAAATTGGTCAAGTGTGCGTGCCTACGTGGCCGGACTTAGTGCGAGAAGCAATGAAAAGGCGCTTTTTATCTTCGCCTAAACATCTTAAATGTCTATATAAAGTTAAGCTCATACCAGAAAAGGCTGTAGGGCTCCCCTTGAAATTTCCCTGCTTTCTTGGGGCACTGCAACTTCAACCTCTCCAGAATTCGATCTACTCCCTAAACCCTAAACCCCACCGTGTATATCCAGGAGTCTCGTGGCCTCAGCCTGCGAGCACAGCCTCTACTCACGGAAGCCATGATTTCCCCTCAATTACGGAGATTCCTGAAATCATCTTCCGAATACCCTTTATGTATATATATATATACTGGGCTCTCTAAATACCCGAGTATACAGGATGCCACCTTACATCCTCGAATCGTTCCAGGAAAATTATCGACCGAACTCTGAAGCACCTACCGGCACACAAAAGCAACATCGCAAGCTCCATTGATTGACTTAATCCCCTGTTAACCGAACCCCTAATACCTAACCTTCCGGCCCACAGACGTGAAAACCGTAAGCACGAAATGATCTCCTCTGAAACAGTTTGAAGTAAATGTGGGGGACCCTTTCTTACCCAAAGGGTCCAGGAAGCTCTATAGCATGCACATTGGCCCTAAAGTAGTTATGTGACAACCCCTTTGGGCCTGAATTATATGCTGTATAACTTCATGGACCCTTTGGGTTAAAGAATGCTCATGTAGCTCTGGCGCTGCACACCCGTAGTTAGCACAGCGCGAAGAGGTGGAGCAGCCTTGGAACATGTGAAGGCTTTTCGAACAGCTCCGTTTTGGGCGGCGGACTCCTAGAGTATCTACCTAAACCCTTAAACTAAACTCCACCCCTTTTTTAGGGTACCTAAGCTTGTGTCCGGTATCTTCTATATACAAAAACTTCGGTACCCTAAAAAGGAGTAGGGTTTGAGGGTCTAAGTACGTCCCCAAGACTGCAGCCACAAACCCTAAACACTACTATGGGGTTCTAACGCGCAGGGTTGGTCAACGAGAATTGGTTCAGGTAGCCGCGCGGCGCGCGAGCGCCCGGTTCCGCGGCTCCGGCCTGGAGGGTCCTTGCCAGTTGCCTCGAAATCACGCCACGATTATTAGTACTATTCTTACTGTAACTATTACTATTATTAGTATAATGACTACTATTCCTATTACTACTACCCCACAATTGGCTTGCAGATGACATGGCATGTGGGGGGCATCTGTGCTTCCGCATGCAGCGTCCTTGCAAAGTGCGGTCGCAGGCTCACTCACGCCAAATACATCCTTAGGGTTTAGGGTTTATGTCGTACTGTCGTTGCTCTGGGCGCATTGATGGCAGAAATCTACACGAAGATTAATAGAAATCGAAAACCTCCCGGAAGGAATTCCACCAAGTCAACGGAAGACCACCCACTTGACAACTTCCTACCTGCAACGGGCTACAATTCTACAGGAGAATTGCCATAGTCACCATAATCTCCCAAAACCACTCCCATGGCTAGGGGTTGGGTCCATCCCCCTAGACCGCCCTGAGTAAAGACCCATATCACCCTTGCGCATGACCAAACTCAAAGACTTTAAGTTTGTACCCTTAATGTTTGTAAACCTAGGTTTTGGGTCCCAAATACCCTTATTAAGGGCCATATTCCATGGTTTAGGGGCCCAAAACCCAAGGGTACAAACCCTAAGGGTACAAAGGAAAACTCCTGACAAACCCTGATCCATGAACCCTGAACACTAAACTGGGTACTTGTCAAGGTTCCTAAGCAAAGTTACCATGATACGGAAACACATCACTTTCTACTTGTCCATACTCTGGCAACTTAACCCTAAACCCTACGCCCGAAACCCCACATCCTACCCTAAACCGCAAAATCCTAAATCATAATTTTCTTGAAGTTCCTTAGCAACAGTCTTGTGAACCCCCATCTTACCGCTCGTCAGCAAGGAATGAAGGATCGGTGAAAGTGCTCCACGTATGCTCCCCGATAAACTGGTAGCTTCCATTCTTCTCCACTGCTTCATTCCCTATCAACAACCCCATAAACCAGTTTCCTCATGTAACCCCTACAAAAACCCTAAGCCCCATTCCCTCCTAGCCAGAGGTAATTAAGTAATCTGTCTGGGGACCAGCATGGCAATGCCAAGGCGACCGGCCAGCTGCTCTCGATAATTCCTCAACTTCAGAAGCAGCCAAGCACTTCAAACTAAGGTCGGGGCACCTCACGGACTAAGAGGGATGAAGTAGGAAAAAGGCATGTCCGAGCAAGTTAAATTCCCAACTTGATAAAATCCTACTCCAACACTAGCCCCACTTTTTCCGGCCTCATTATCGGGGATCAGGGGGTGTTAGGGTGGAGGTCAGTATAGGAGTCTATGACCACTAGCACTAGGACAGCGAACTCTAGCAAAATCATCAGCAAGTAAAGATCCAAACTCTATGGAATCCTACTGAAACGCGAACCTCAATAATCTCGGCCTCAGTATCGAAGATCGGAGGTGTCAGGGCGAGGTCCGTATAGGAATCTATGACGAATAGGACAAGGAGATTGAACTTTAGCAAAATTGTCCTGTTATAATCCCGCGGGGAAGCCCCTACTAACTCCATGATCCTTACAAATCCATTATGCCATAGCGTCCCTTGAAATGCCCCATTTTGTGAATCCTCCCGCTCTGAATTCCAACACCTCAAACACCAAACCTTGTTGCTACACCCTAAGATCAGGCATGCTTCAGCTCGACGAAGAAGGCAGGAGTGGAAAAGTAGGCTGAAGGTAGCTCAGCTGCAAAAGAGACCTGGCGCTAGAACATCCACTACTACTGATGTTGCTACTTTCTGGTACTACCACCAGTATTAACACCACAACTAGTACGGCTGCCACCACCACCTCCACCGCCGCCACCACCACCACAAGCGCGACCACGACTACGACTCCTCCTCGTGCTACTACTGCTCATATTCTTAATGATAAGAAATACTAGGAAAACTACTATAACTAAAGCAGCGGCAGCCAAGCCGAAGGTTTCAGGATTGAGCTATGACTGACCATAAGCCATAAGCCCTCAACCTTAGATCCTAAACCCTTAACCGACCCTTGCAATTGGAGTCAAGCACATCCGACGGCTTGGCCTGGAAAGAATAGGTCTTGCCGGATTGCAGCTGAAGCACATCCTTGGCTGGGTTTACTGGGTGGCTGTTAAGGAACTGAGATTTGGCGAGGGTGTAGGGCTTGGGGTGCGAGGTTTGGTTTTGGGCTTGGGGTTCAAGAGTTTAGAGTGAAGTTACCAGAGCAGGGATATTCACATCAAGAAAATTTTTGGGTGTCCCGCCATTGTCCCAATTTGATTCTCACTAGTTTAAAGCAACTTAGCTCAAGTTCCTCAATGGCAATCCCAGCTCAAGCTCTTGATTGCGGGGTTTAGCATAAGCAAAGCTTGGCCACGTTTTTCAGGACGCCCAAACACCCCAAGCACTACGGTACACTTTATTTGAAGGGAGCCCTGAGGAAGGCCTTCTTCTGGCTCCCCGAAAAGAAAGCCCGTATGGGTTTAGGGTTGAGGTTTTGGGGTTTAGGGCTTCGGGTTTGGGGCTTAGGGGGGTGGAGTTTCCATAGGGCTTCCTCAGTTAGCCCTCAGCCCTTGGCCCTGAACCCTTAACCCTAAGAACCCTACACCCTCAACCGGATACTAGGAGTGTAGATTTTAGGGCATACCTAAACCCCTAACCCGTAACCCTTACTCACTCTAAGCCCCAAAACCTCTTCTGAGTTGTAAACTTCTTGGACCTGAGGCTGGGTTTGCTGAAGTTGGGAATGGATCTAGGGCCCTTCGACAAGAAAACAACAAGGGTTTAGGGTTAGGTCTAACCACAAAAGTTGACAAACAACAGTCTTGAAACACCATTTAGAAAAATGACACAGAGAGGTCTCAAAGTTTTTATTTAAAAACACAAAAAAAACATTTCAGCAAGAACATAAAGAAGAGGGGCCAAAAGGACCAAAATACTGGACAGAAACCACTCTTCATGTACCCATCGGACAGAAGATACACAGAATGGAGAGAACCTAAACGGAGCGATAGTAATGTTTGCGGGACCCAGCGGGTGGGTGGGAAGTTTGGGGGTTAGGGTTACTTTGGAAAGCTACTACTCATTGAATCAATGCTTGGACTTGAGATGCTGAACCCCTACCCCGAACACATATAGGCCCCCCTTAAGTAGCTGGAATATGGCTTTGGGTACATTATAATAAGATCCCCACATACCCCATATTCTATCTACTTAAGGAGGACTAAACCCTAAACCCTAAGCCCTAAACCCTTTAGGCCCTAGGCCCTAAACCCTAAGCCCTAAGCCCAAAACCCTTCCTTCAGTAGTCCAGGATGCCCAAACGAGTTGCCGAGCTAATGCGTTGACCACTCCAAGCAAGGACTCCTGCACTGTTTTTGGGGTACCCTAGTGTTGCCCGCACACCCCCGCCCTATTTGCCCGGAGCATCATCATGTTACGTGCGCATCCAAGGTCATAGCATCCGCATAAATACTTCCACAACTGCAAGATTACTGTTATTTACAGCGAAACAAGATACTAGCGAATGCATGCCGGCACCCATACTGACGTTCATTTCGACCGCATGCACAACAAGCGAACCCAGGCCGGCACCCATAATTACGTTCACTTCGACCACATCCGCAACCACCAAAACACTGCTACACGCAGCACATTCTGATGAGCTGGCATTTGGTGCGGGCAAATAG
>CAJNIZ010011071.1:0-11398 GCA_905231905.1 Symbiodinium pilosum | reverse complement strand
TACTAGTACTGCTACTGGAGATTCGGGTCATGGATGCAGACTTTCTATGAGTTTTTTTGTGTTTCAGAAGCAATCAAGAAGGGGCCCTTCTGGAACCGCGTGGTTCCAGAAGGGATTTCAGAAGGGCCCGGATGAATGTTTGCGAAAGGACGCGCGTCAGACTTTGTGTGAAGTCTGAATTTTTTTTAAAAAAGCAGCCGCATGACCAGACTTTCGGACAGCTTCCGAAATGCGCCGTAGTTAAGCCCCAAGTTGCTACCAAGAATCCTGAAACCCCTTAGCTTTCATCGCATGCTGCTTTCGTGATAGTGTGCGTATCATTATTAGCCTTTCTAAATGTTGAGCTATTTCTACAGGGGGGGGGGGCGGGGCGGGCATGAAAAGAGAGCATCACCTGGTTTGTCAAGTCATTTTTGGTCATTCGCAAGCTTGAACTTGGAAGTTGCAATCTAGTTCATGCAGTTGGGAACCACTGTGCTGGCTCAATTTTCACTTGAAGGCTTTCAGCTCACGTGGCTTCTGTCTGACTCAGGTGGCTTGCTTGCCCCGGTCATTACTGTAGTCTGACTCAGGTGGCTTGCCCCGGTCATTACTGACTCAGGTGGCTTGCCCCGGTCACAATGGGCAATAATTGTTGCCTCCCGATCCAGAAGGCCTTCGCCATGGAGGGCACTTCAGGGGCTCTAGTCGCGCACAAGGCATTCCATTTTTTGGGGTTCTCTTAGTTTTTTTTTTGCAAGAGCCAATTAGGAACGCAAAACTCTGTCGTTTAGGGTCTAGATTGCCACCAGGCACCGCCCCGAGACTGGCAGGGGACGATGGCAGCGCCGCCACCACCTCCGCCATCTATGCCGCGTACATTGTATGTGGCCCACTACGGGCAGAGACCTGGTGTCAAATTAGCAGGAAATAATTCAGATAATAGGCTCATGGGTTCTTACGTGCCTGTTGCTTAAACCTAAATGTGAGCCCCCTACTTGCCCTATCTTGCCCTGGCCAACACTAATTTAAATATTTAACCCTGCGCGCCCAGCTTCCGGACCAGGCACTACCACCTGAGCCCGGATTGCGCAGGCATTCAAATGAACCCTCCTGACCAGATCATGGCTCGCAAAAGGCCGTGACCGTGGGTACAAACAGCGTTATCGGTTGTGTTTTTTAAAAAGGTTTAGGGTTTTAAGGGTTTAGGGTATTTAGGGTTAAATGGCTAGGGTTTGATTGAAGGTTAGGAAGCAATCTCGCAACTACACCACAGGTGCGGATGGTGCTTCCCTTACCGCAAGCGCCGGGGCCAGAGTCACACTGCCACTGCAGCCAGCAGCAGCGCGCCGCTTCCCACGCCGGAGGCGGGATGTCCACAACGGTGAGAAAGCATGCGTTAAACTTAGATTCCTAAACCCTAGCTACCCTAAAAATCCTCGACCCTAGGCCCCAAAAAACATAGACGTTAAGGCCTAAACTCTGATGTTAAACACCTTTAAACCCTGGATCCTATTAAATCATTATAGAACCTAAACCCTAACCCTTAGCCTAACCTTGAGACCCAGCCCCTAAACTAAATCCCTCACGGCCTTCTGAATCCACAGCAGAAACCCCGCAAATCAGGAGGAGCTGCCAAGTGACATGGACCTGGAGGAGATTTTGGATTTCCAGAACTTCAACATCGTTGACAACTGAGAAGGCCGCAGCTGGTTAGGTGGCTTGCCCCGCCAGCCTGATGTGATGTGCCTCACACTGTAAATTACATAACGGGTTAGGTGGCTTGCCCCGCCCGTCGTGATTTCGCAATGCTTTGTGCAGGATTGATAATTCGCTCTGTGCCTTGGACGTTGATGATATTATTACTCAGTAGTATGTATAAAATTATGTAGACTTAGACGCCCCAGTACATAATTCTTGTTTCGTATCGTCGTACGGACGGCAGGGAGCAAATAATAAGGATGCGCCCTTCAAGAAAAAAAGCGATCAAAGTAGGCTCCGGCTCTCTTGCTGAAGCATGCTTTGGGTTCGTTGTTTGCATAATAAGTTGCGCGCGTGGCATTGGCAAGCTCAACTCTCAAAGCCACCAAGTGCGAGAGCCGGTGCTGATTCGTGCTTGTCATATCCCTGCAGTTGGTAGTAATCTAGTAATAATCTTGCATGATCTGCTTTTAAGCACTAGTGATTGATTTCGTTTAAATTTGTAAAAGACGAGAGAGAGAGACTCTCTTTCTCAGAAAGAGGGAGAGGGGCTTGGGAAACCAGTCTTCACACCCCAAAAGAAAAGAGAGAGGGAGAGAGAGAGAGAGGGAGGGAGTGTGATAGTGATAGGAGAGTAAAGAGAAGACGGGAAACGGACGATGCCGCTAGCTGCAATGACGACGAACGTACCCGAGGACGCTCAGCCGAACGCAAAGGCACTGTATGAGAGGATCATGCAGAGGTGGCCGCTGCAGCAGCAGGACTTGCTGGAGAAATTGCAGCAGGCGTGTCCTGGCAAGCTCGCACGGAGCCTCATGGCAATGTGGTCTTGGAGCTTCGAGAACCATGTCGCGGAGGTTTGGGTTGAGTCATTCCCAGACTTCCTGGAGAGCTACCTGTACCAGATTCAGGGTATTCTGCCAGACTTGAAAAACGAGAAGCCCGACTTGTGGCGCGTGAAGTCATTGGAGGAGAAGTGGCTCGTCTATACCTTGAAGAACATCATTGGTCGGGTTTTGGAAGAGTGAGCCACCAGCGTTGAGAGTGAGCAAACCTGGTTAGGTGGCTTGCCCCGCCAGCGTTGAGAGTGAGCAAACCTGGTTAGGTGGCTTGCCCCGCCAGCGTTGAGAGTGAGCAAGCCTGGTCAGGTGGCTTGCCCCGCCAGCTGGGTTTCACGATGCTTGCGATGTAGTTTTTTAGAATTTTATGCAGGCGATGTGGAACGCAGATGCAATCAATTTCAAATAACTAAGGAGAATACGAACAGCAAGGGAAAGGTGTCAGTGAATCAGTGAAGGGTGGTTGCGAACTTCATTATCTTAATAAGCAGCGGAACAGCGGATGCGATTCCACCGCTTACTCAGTTTTTTGATGATGTCATAATTAATTAATTCAACAGTTGTTGTTGATGCGATGCAACTACCTGGCAACTGTTACTTGTGCGGATGGGGGGCAGCATGAAATGCTATGTCTTTTGTGCTTGTTTGTGGGAGACAGCTCTGATTCTGATTCTATGAACATCATTGGATGCCTGATGCCTATCACCACGACAGCTTTATGTGATGTTGCGTGCCTTTGGCCTGACGCGGCAGACGAGGTGTCGCAAAGTGAAGCTTGTTTTCGTCCTCCTGCGGCAACGGTGCATGACTCATAAGAAAATATCAGGTGAATTGTACTTTCACTTAATTTCGATTAGATCGCATCCAATTCCATTTTTTTGATCAATTTCGTTCATTCAATTCATTTCCGATCAATTTCGTGCAGTAAATAAATTACAGGAATTAAAAGACTGAAAGTGATCTGCCACTTGCCGTGGGTCAGGTGGCTTGCCCCGCTCATTGCGCTTGGCCCCTGAGGGTCAGGTGGCTTGCCCCGCCCTAAGCCATGGCTCCAGGTAAGAGGGCGGCAATGAAGGCCAAAGCTGGCCAGCCTCAAGAGGATCTTACTCCACCCTTGCCAGCGCACAAGAACACGGCCGGGATCCTGTCGGAGATCACGTCCATGTTGAAGGAAATCATGGACAGCCCGGCCTTGGAGGCCTTGCCACGGGCGCAGCCACCGAAAGTTGGTGCGCATAAGTTTGCTTCCCAGGCCTGAGTGACTGAATTTGCAATTATAAATTTCCACATGTTATGCTGTAATCGCATCATCACTAGATGGGTTTTATTATATTTATTCAAGAACAGGATCCGTTTGATGCAAAGAAGATGGCTGCAGCCTTCTCCCATGGGGAAGACAGCAAGTACATCTGCGCGATCAATTTTGTCTGGTTGGACCATTTGGTTTTGGCCATGCCACACCTCCCCATCAACGAGGAGTCTGTGGAGTCCCTCACGCGGCACTACTTCCAGGCTGGCCCCGCCCCGATGAACCTGCAGACGTCTTTCCATGTTGCCTGTGGATCGGTGGCGAACGCTGAGGCAGCGGTGCAAAACCACAACCTGCGTCTCGTGAGCCCGCCAGAGATGGTTTTCGCCATCGTGAAGGCTGCGGCTCGGGACTTGAAGGAAGGCGACCCAGAGAAGATCAACGAGTGGTGCGAGCTGCTGACATGCCTCCCTTGCACACTTCACCTGGTGACCGGGGAGGACAAGAGACACCTGTTGGCGGTGCAAGAGCGGGAGAATTACGCCCAGAACGCAAGCAGCATGCGGCTCACGGCCTTGCAGAAACTGTTCCATGTGCAGAGCGTGCTTGATAGGAAGAAGACCGCCACGGGCAGCCTGACACTGGAAGAGTTGGAGGCTTACTACCGGGCGGTGAAGTGGTCCAAGGACAGCGAGCCCGTGACGAGCACGTATCTGTATGAAGCCAACTATGTGCTCAAGCACCTCTTGCCGCACCAGGGGTGTCTCGATGTCTTGCTTGAGCTGGAGAAGTATGGCCGCCAGAACCCCTTAGACAGCTGCGGAAAGTTGAACAAGCTCGTGCGCCGTGCGGGACAGGCCACGAACACAAGCCCGTGCTCCCCAGAAGTCTTGCAGAAGATCCTTGAGTTCCTGGCTGATTTTTGGATGGCTGGGTATTACAAAGATGACCGCTTCGCAGACCGCGCGCTGGATGGGAAGCAGGCCAGAGCCGATGGCAAGGGGACCGTGGACCTTGTTTTGCTGAAGTTGGAAGTCTTGGAGCTTTTGCGGGGGAAGTTCATGGACATGAGGTCCTTCAAGGCTGCCAATTTCTTAATATTTGCACTCTTGACTAAATTATGCGGAATAGTTGCCAAAATATGGCCAAAGATGCTTGGGGCATGTTGGGGTATTATACCTAAGGTCAAGCCACGGCATAGTAAGATTTACGTCAAAAATAATTCTATCACGTCTTTTCGTGAGCCTAGAAATAAAATCGATGAGTAGTAGATTCCGTATGACTGACCAATTTAGTCTTCGCAGGACGAGGAGAAGAAGCTGCTCCGTGACGTCTGCTCTAGCCTGTCCAGCTTTCGCCGCCGTTGTGGCTACATCGCGAAGCCTGGCCATGTCAAGGTGGGAAGCAGCATGAAACGGATGATTTACAAGACATACCTGACTGACTTGGTAGAGTGTGATTTTAAAATTTCAGGCAAGATTTTTAAAACCCATACGAAAGCATCGAAAACATGGAGTTTCTTCACGTTCAAGACTAGCTTTGTTATTAGTATTACTTTTATTATTACCATCATTAACACAAGTATTTTCTTGGTGTTCATTTATTTGACAGGTGGACCTCCAGTGGAAGGCAACGCTTGGCAGGCCGTTGGAGTTGCTGTTGTCCTTGATCGAGGATGCGGTGTTCAGCGCTGAGGACGATGTTGCCATCTTTCTGGCCTGCAAGCAGCGCAAGGATGCCGAAGGGCTGCTGGAGACAGGGCCCTTCTCAGACAAGGTAGAGCTGATTGAGCAGGCTCTTGTTGAGCGCGAGAAGGGGGACACCTATGCCATGAACGTTGGCAAGGATGAGGCAGCAGACCAGGGCGAGGACGCCGCTATGATGATGGCCGCCGCCACTCTCCAAGACAAGGACAACTCCGACCCACCAGCTGCAGTGGTGCAAGAGATCCAGGCGCTCAAGCCGGAGCCCAAAGCCACAGTGGAGAAGCATGTGGCTGCATGTTGGAACAAAATTGAGACGATCGTCCAATTCGAGGTCGAGCCGGAGAAAGGAGTCGCGCAGTTCCTGGAGAAAAGGTTGTGTGCCTCAGCAATTCAGGAGCTGAGGAATCAGCCGCGTCCGCAGCTGGTCAGGAGAAGTACATTGTCATGATCTACGACTGCAAGGCGGCTGGGGAGGCATCGTCGCATCCCAATACCAGAATCCCGCCTCTCATGAACAATGGTGGGCGCTTGAAGGACTTCGTAAAAGGAGCCTTGGCAGCAAATGCCTGCAAAGGAGAGCTGGGTCCCCATGACCTCTTCTTCATCCCCAATGCCGGCAAGCAAGGCCACTTGGCATTGAGTTCCATTTAATTTAAGTAACCAGAAATAATATTGTGAATTTTTGTGAGCATTTGTGACACTGCATGCCTGAAATCGGGCCAAGAACTAAGATGACCGAGGCATTGCCCAGAAGGTCTGGTTGGATGGCTTCAAAGACCAGGAGGGCAATCCGTTGACAAAGTCGGTTCGAATGATGAAGGTTTTGACGGAGGAGACGGGTTTTTTCTTGAGGTACCAGCTAACCAGAGGTTACACGTACGATTTGTGTGAAGATGTGTACTGCGTAACCAAAGACCCGCTGGACATGCCCTACAGAAGTGGCAAGCACTTCCCGGACCGCTCTAACCGCAGCAACTACCTGGGGCCCGTGGCCATGCCGCCATTCACTGCGGAGCACCATCACATGCTGCCCTGGAAGATGAAGAGCATGATTTTCTCCGAGAAAGCTAAAAATGCTTGTAAGGTGGGAGGATCGTGCCCAGACGGGACGCAGTCCCTGCAGCGTCGTCCTGAGACCTTGGAGCCAGTGAGTTGGCACCAACCGACCTGGAAATTTTGGGCAGAAATTTTTCACAGTCATAATGTTGTCGGGGTAGTTGACTTCACTGCTGGAGCAGGCTACGTTGCTGAAGCCGCCATCCATGAGAAAGTCCCCTACTTGGGCATCGGCGTGTCAATTGCCCACGTGAACACAATGCGCCAGTATTTGTTTGGCCGTGTGTGGGACATGATGCAGAAGCCTGGCAGCGAGCATTACAGCAGCGAGCTCCATGAGGCTCTCGGCCACCTGG
This sequence comes from Symbiodinium pilosum, assembly GCA_905231905.1. Lineage (NCBI taxonomy): Eukaryota > Dinophyceae > Suessiales > Symbiodiniaceae > Symbiodinium > Symbiodinium pilosum. The sequence goes on along the minus strand of CAJNIZ010011071.1, from coordinate 4,512 downwards.
AGGCCCTGCTTATTATAGAATTCAGTTTATTTATTATTTTAATAGTATTATTATTATTAGTAGTAGAATTATTCGTATTACTTATTTAGACGGGCTGAGACGGTCTAGGGTTGATAGTTTAATATTTGGGATTTAGGGCCGAAGCGGTTTTTAACCGAGTGTCATCCGTTGGGGTAATGATAAGTATTTTTGTCGATAAGGCCCTCTTAAGTTGATTGAAAACATGACGAGGCGCTACCCGCGGGCACGCCGAAGGCTGAGGCCAAGCCTAAGCCTAAGCCTGGGCCTAAGCCTAAGCCAAAGGCAGCTGCAGACGCGACGCCCCCCGTCACGCCAAACAGCGGGCAAGGTGGCACTGCTGATCTTGCCAGCATGGTGCAGGAGATGCTTTCAGGCAGCCCAGCTGTGCCAAAGCAGCCACCAACAAAGAAGCCGAGAACCGCGGCAACTGCAGAAGAGCAGGCGGAGACGCAGGAGGAGTGAGGCTTGTCTTCGAAGTGGTCAAGTGGCTTGCCCTGCCACAGTAGTGTGCGTGGTCAAGTGGCTTGCCCTGCCACCGACTCACCCAGTCAAGTCTCTTCGCCGAGCACCGCCTAGCAGTCTCTTCTGGCTTTGTCTTTGAATGATGATAGTATGTCTAATAAGTATTGCACAAATTCAACGAGAAGATGTCAGATCTAAAAGTAATATGCCTGGCAAGCTGAGCGATTTTTCAAAAGGCGCGCTGGCGAATCCGAAAGTTGCTAAAATTAAATAACATTGGCCAGAGAGGCTGCAGCTTGGTGGCTGCTAGCTGATTCGCCGAATGATGGCGATTGCAGTTTTGTTCAGTTCCCTTGCTTCACAAACGGCGCATGATGTTGTCTAAGTGGCTTGCCCTGGCAGCGTACGTCATGCTGCGTCTTCACTTTAAATTATCGTCCCGTCTTAGTTAAGCAAGCCCCTGTTGGAAGCAGGTTTGCCATGCGGAGCGCGCAGGCACCATGCTCTGCAGGCCCGGCTTGGCTACTACTGATTCGAAGTGCTGCTGCATGTATTTAGCATTGTCTTCCTGGCTCTCGAGCGGTAATGGGACTTTGATCTGGTGCTTTTAATCTATTACTAAATTGGTTTAGGGTTTAGGGTCCAGCAATCGAAGCGCACAAGCGAATCCTAATCTCACGACACTGCACGAGTCGGAGCCGGAAAAATGACCAAATTGTCGCGCTGAGGCATGGGCATTTAATTTGCGTGCGTCCATGTGCAGCCCTAGCAACGCAATAATAGAACTTGATGTTCTCTAAGTTTAAAAGACCTGGCTGACAAATGTTTTGGCTTCAGGCTAGTTAGTAAGGATTTAGGTGGCTTGCCCCGGTCCTCTCTCTAGAGAGCCAGTGGCTATGGACGATTTCGAAGTGGGGCTGGAAGAGATGCAGCGAGTGCAACGCGGTGAGGGCTACATGAGAAAGCCGCGTGGCACTGCGAAGTCCTCCTCGTCACCCAAGCTGCAAGGCAAAAAGCAGCAGCAGAGCGGCAGCAGCAGCCCTAAGACGGTGCAGCAGGGCCATAGGAACTTGAAGAAGCAGTTCGTGCAAAAAAAAGGAAGAGTGTGTCGTCGAAGACACGCTCGCCGCAGAGGCCTGGTCGGAGAATCATGGGCCGGGCTTATTCCATCATGGCAAGGCCGCAGCGCCCTGTAGTGACGACTGCGTCGGACTACAGCGGCCTGGACACAGCGACATGTGCCCTGCGCCTGGCGGGCCTCTCGCCTTGCGTCCTATTCCTGAGTGAGAGAGACCCAAAAGTGAGAAAGGTTCTTGCCAGCAATGCTGCGCCGCGCGCGCCCCTGGGACCAGACCGTGATGAAGAGCCTGGCGCGATGCCGCCTCGAATCTATGATGACATCATGACGCGTGACAACCCAAGCACGATAGCCGGGATGAAGGTGGACCAGTATAGCGCAGGCCCTCCATGTCAACCATTTTCTACAGCTGGGCTGAAGCAAGGCATCCACGACAGCCAGGGCCGTGGACTTGTGCTTGTCAAGGTGTTGGAAACCATTGCCATACTGTTGCCCTTGACATTTTTCATCGAAAATGTCGCTGCGCTGGCCACGGACGTGAAGTACAGGGCCCTGTTCGATTTTCTGCTGAAATTTTTGAGAGGCATCAAAGGGCCGGATGGACAGTGCTACTATCACGTCGACTACCGTGTTTTGCAGACTTCCGTGGAAGGTGGCCTTCCGCAGAACCGCGCCTCAACTGGCAAGTGTAACCGAAGATGACGAAAATTGAAACTGCGTGATGTTCGTTCTTGTATACGGAACCAAATATGTTAGTAAATACAAAAAAACAAAGTCGCATGGGATTCTCGATCGTCTTAGCCATGTCTTCATTTTATTAATTATACTAGTCTTAGTATAGTGATTTAAGAAAGTAGGAAAATTTCAAGCAAGGTGCACGCGTCTACGTCATTGGTTGGTGCCGTGGACGAGCTTTAAAGGCTGACTTCCAGTGGCCGGGTCGCTTGCAGTGCCGCCCCATTTCGGATCTTCTGCTAAATCCTTATGAGGTACCGAACATGGCCGAGCTGACGCGAAAGCCGAGGACAAAGAAGGGGCAGGCAAGGCTCGAGAATCATTTACGGCAGGCAGCGGTGAAAATTCAGCAGTCCATCTTGCGCACAAGTGACGCGAAGGCCGGAGCCTCGGTCGTTAATTTTAATGCGTGCCAGACACGCTGTTAACTGTTGTGTGCCCTGTTATTATTAGATTATTTATTAAGGATTTGACGTGGGTTGTGGATGTGGCTGGGAGCGAGTCACGCACAAGCGTCACGCCCGAGAAATCGCCGTGTCTCACACGTGGCCGAGCTGGCACTCATGGGCATTATTTGCTGCCGCAGCGGAGAATGATGTGCCTGGCTGAGTTGGAAGAGTTGCAGGGAATCCCTGCAGGTCATCTTTGCATCCCACCAGGGGTCACAGAGAGTCAGTACGGGCAGATGATCGGGAATGCCTTCACGGTGCCCGTCGCAGGTCGTGTGGCCATCGCGTTGCTGAAGCAAGTTGGCAAGCTCCCAGCAGACTACCCGGACGTCTGGGCTGAGGCTGAGCCATCCGTCGGATTTGACTTTAGCCGCTTCCAGATCAAAGCTGGGGTGCAGCAGGACGCATCGGATGGTGAGTGATGGGCACAGTATTTAAGCTTTTAGGTGGCTTGCCCCGGAGCATTGAATCCCTTTAGGTGGCTTGCCCCGGGGGATGCCCAGAGGATTGAACTCTCACTGAGGTGTTCTGACCCGAAGGGAGAAGTTGACCTGGTTCCAAGCTAGGAGTTTTCTTGCAGAATGTGTGAAACTGAAGCAAGATCTTAGAATAATAATGTCATCACGCTATGGTTTCTTGTAATTTTTATTGTAAGATCGAACTTATTTAAAAAAATCCTCAGATCACACGCTCAGCTGTGGACCCTGTGAAATTGCGCCGAGCGCGCTGCAAGAAAGGTTGTGCTCGGATGACGCGATTCAGATATGAAGTGGCATGCTCATGACTGCGCGCGGGCATGTTTTGATTTGATGGCGCTTGATGGTGCATCTCTCCGCTCGCCAGCCCTCAGCCTCTGCGGCATTGGAAGGAGGTCAGACTCAACAAACACTGGACAAGTTATGCTGTCAGGTGGCTTACCCCGGCGGAGAAAAACTAGTTCAAATTTAAAGAAGTTGAAGCCTTTTAAATCTTTTAAACAAGTATTGTTTGTTATGTGTGACGAAGAATTAATATTATTGCTTTGTGAATTTCCTTGCTCGCATTCAATTGTCAAATGTAGACTTCGTTCATGTCATGTGACTTCTTCAGACTACTTCCATTTTTTTCCCATGTGTAGGTTTAGGGTTTAGGGTTTAAGGGTCAATTTTCCATTTGTGAGTCTCTGTGCTGCATGGCTCATGCCTCGCCGCTGCCGGCGTTGAAGGAGTCTCATGAAGGCTGATTTGGCCTAATTGTTAAAGTTCAGGATTTAGGGGCTTAGGGTTTAGAGGTTTACGACTCATCAAAGATTTTATTTTATTATATTGAATTTGGAAATCTGGAGGCCGCTGGAAACCTTGTTTTAGGTCCTAAAATTTGTGTCCGGAGGTTCTCCTAGGGCCACCCTACCATAAACCACCATGAAACCTTAATTCAACGTGGAAAATCGCGAAATTAACGTGAAAAATCGCGGGAGGTTTTTTCCTGTGCGCGAAAAACACAGAGCGTCTCGCATTTCGCGTGCCTGGCCTGCCCGCGGGAGGTGCCAGAATCGCGAATTTAACCCCCTTCTCGACGGCCTTGGGCGCCCAGGCCTGTCCAGAGGCCGGGCCCGGGGGTCCGGCCTGGCCGTCCCACGAGACCGATTTTTCACGTTAATTTCGCGATTTTTGACGTTAATTTCGCGATTTTTGACGTTAATTTCGCGATTTTCCACGTTAATTTCGCGATTTCTCGCGCTGCAGGCGCGCGAAACGCGAGATGCTCTGCGTTTTTCGCGCGCAGGAA
>CAJNIZ010011070.1:942-11403 GCA_905231905.1 Symbiodinium pilosum | reverse complement strand
TTGAATGGAGGTAACAGTTTTCAATCCTACTCCTGGATCAAGGTCAGAAGGGTAAAAAACACCCGCAGAGCGATGACGAGAACATGCGCATTTACAAAGTTTTCGTTGGTGTTGACTCGACACGCGCCACACTGAATTGTCCAACTTGAATGTGAAGCCACTACACTAGCGTTTGCATTTTAAAGATTTAGTCTACATACTGACTGAGGCGCTGATGTAGTTCGTGCTGGCATTCGGGCTAGTGCATCCGCGGGACTTTCTGACCACCGGGCAGAGCGTGCAGCCGTGGCTGAGCTCCTTGAGGGGCGAGTGGGTGGCATCAACAAGAGTGCTCTTAGTGATGCTGCTGCGAAGAAGCCTGCGAAACCAAAGAAGGTAGGGCAGCCTGTAATATGAATTAACTAGATGCGTTGCTTCCAAGGAGATGGCCCCCGATGAGCGTGAGAAGAAAGACTTTAACAAAGACCTCCAAGCGTAGCACAGCTGCAATCAATTCAGCACCCCCCCCCCCCCCCCCCCGAGTGCCCTAGACCCAACAGTCTCACCAGTCTCACCCTGAACCGTAAGACCCTCAACCCCGTCTTCAGGGTCCGCGATTTGGGCGACAAGGCTGTGGCCGTGGCATCCGGCCTCGCGAATTGTGGTATCAAACATCAGGAGGTCGGCTGACACGTCTGTGTTTTGGCAGTATATAATCTTGTAGAGCTTTAGTCCTTTCATCCGCAAGGAAACCATCAAGGAATTGAGGAAGGTCAGCGTCTACTGCCAGACCACCCACGCAGAGTATTCTTATTGCACATGCAATTCTTGCAAGCAATGGTCTTCATGATGATTGGTAGGGTTCATCAGGGGGCAACAACCTACATCTAAGGATTCAGGGCATGGTCTTCAATCAATGCCCACTTGCAGACTGTGTGGAAGCTGTCAACAAGCACCGGCCAGAACTGGAGGCGGTGCTTCATTTTTTTTGCCGAACCTATCCTATCCTGGCTGAACCCCATTGCTTGCTAGGCTGTCTCAAGAACCTTGTTTGATGCTGATGGTGTTTGGCGAGGTCATGAGAGACGCCGCTTGCAATACTTAGCCCATGCAGTTTGACAAGTTCACAGCATGAATACTGAAGTTTCATCCCCCATGTTATTTTTACCCAGGTGTCGCAGCAGAGAAGCGCAAGGCGGAGAAGGAAGGCCAAAAGCAAAAAAAGAAAACCAAAGGAGGTGCGGCCACAGAAGATCAGACTGAGCTTGAGGATGGGGAAGACGAGGCTGAGCAACCAGAAGAAGAATATGAGAGTTGGCCGGAGGAGGAGGCGGTGGATTACAATGAAGCTGAAGCAGCTGAGCCGCCTGCAAAACGCAGGCGGTGATTTACGAGTCGATATCGACTTTGGGGTACGGCATGTGTGTTGCTGTAGCGATCTAGAATTGAGCTTACCATTTTCTACAGTTCCAGTTCGACCTATATAGCCACATGCCAACACTTGAACGGGGCGCGCCCGATCTCAGCTTAATCCGGGCTCAACCTGGAAGGTTCGAAGTCACCTGTGGGGATTCAAGGGGAAAGTGTCAAAACGAGAAATGCATGGCAAGCGACCTGCTGCATGGTTCATGATCTCGGTGTCCACCAGCCAGCGTTGACTGCATGATGCATCCTTTGCTGGCTCAGGATTTCAGGTTGAAACCTATTCCGAGGTACATAGTTGAGCAACTTGGTGTTCCCACGTTTTATTCTCACCTACGAAGCCTAGAACCCTGCAACCTCCAAAACCCTGGAAATAGCCTAAACCCTTTATCTGATCTTACGTCCCAACATGGAATCCCCCAACAATCTTTGTTGCGCCATCAGAGCTCTGCACTGGCCCCGTGTTGCCCATAATGTAAACTTTGTTCTAATCCTAATCATATCATAAGAATGGAACTGTCATGTCGTCCAATGATGGATGCAGCTGGCTTTCCAATTTTGTTAGGGAAACTACTGATCAGATTCTGGAGCTGCTGACCCGCGGTCAGGCCTTTGGGAATGCAATGCCAACGGTTGCATAATCAGATTGTTGTCGGCTAGGTTCCCCTGGATCAACTAGATGCTGCAGTGGCGCGGCTGAGAACAATCCCGCGCAGCGCTGTCCCGATACTTGGCTAGAAGCTTCAATGCTCAAGTCCAAGCTTGTGCTGCATGGCTCTTTGTTGTTGCTAGAGGCCCGATCTACTTGATTTGGCGTTTGCCTTCGAAAGTAAAGCCTGGGGCAAGTTTCGCGCCTTGAATAGATGGGCCCAGAAGCAGCCCTGGAGAAATGCTTTACCGAACCCCTTCCAGCACCTTGTTGGCACTGTCAATGTTGCTTTTCAAATCTAATGCTTCTACATCCCTGCCATCAAGTTATGAAGTAAGGATTCGACTGAAAGCAGCTGGAGTCTTAGCCGTTGGCCACATGATGTTGAACCCTCAGAGGCATGCTCCAGTTTCAGGTGTACGAAGACGCTCATGGAAGGAGAGTTCGAATGGTTGATCACCACATGCTGCTGCCGCACGAGATTTTCGGAAGCTTCTGGGATTCTGGAATCTTCCACAGATTGCTATGTCCCAATGGAGCCCCCTGGCAACAACTTTCATCCCCAATACACGAAGACACAACCTCCAAACCTAGCCCTAATTAAGCCCCTATATATAGCCTTCACCTTATCAATGCTGGCCCAGGTCCGAGACTATTGGAGAGAACAGAGCTCCACAGCATGGTTTCAGAATCATCCGATCCTCAGCGCTGCTTTGTCAGCAGTTAGATTGATCATGGTAAGGGGTCTACTGTTTGTTGGGTTTGAGCTTTAAGGTTTTTTCAAGCCTTTCATGTGAGCGCCGCAAATGCCTGAATGCTCCCAGGCTGACGATCAGAATCTTGATCTTTGCGTGCCACTCCGATTGTACGGGGACGGAGCAGAGTCCACAAGTTACTCGGTGTACATTGAACATGTAATGCCACCCATTCTGCCTTGCAATCTCTAAGAAAAGCAGTGCTTTGAAGTATTCTGCATTGTGGCCCCACTGGGCTCCTCATCTACAATGGACTCGCGATACCTGAGCCCTGGCTGATTTTACCGACGGGCCTCGCGCAAGGTCCCTACGTACTGCATGTAGAGACACGCAATCCCAGGGTCTCCTGCATGAACATGAAGTATCACCGTGACGAATGCCGGAAAGCAATCTTGAGAACTGTGAAATGGTCCTTTGACGCTTTGAGCATCCTGTCTGTGATTATAGGATTCCAGGGTCGAGGCTGCGTTTTGTAGGGGTCTAGGCGATTTATAGTCAAAGCTTCAGGGTATATATGGTGTCAGGTTTAGGCTACTAAGTATCTAGGGCTTTGGGGATCCTAACATATTGCTCGGATACTGTCCGCGCATTGTAATGGTTGGATAAGAGGTATAACTCAATTATGATCTAGTCCGTCCCATATAACCCCTATTTGTATTCTTAGGCCAACATATTGGACATAGGCTGCGAAGAAATGAGGTTCTGGGAAATACCCGGCTCAAGATCCCTATGGCCGCGCGTTTTCCCGCGATTACTGCCCAGAACGATACGCTCGAGCTGGCTTATGGCTAGCTGGTGGGCACAAGGGCATATATGACGGCACCCAAATGGATCTAGAATTTCTCAGAAAATGCTTCGAACTCAAGCGCCCCTGGGTATATGAGAGCAGTATTTTGATGTTCGTACTAATGACCCTATAGTAACTCTTAATCCACACTGCATTTACACCGAATCCCAAAATAATGCAAATTAACCCCTGCAGGGGATTACGGCCGCAAACAGATGTGTTTTCTATGCGAAGCTACTTGGCCCCCATTCAATGGTTTTACCTGATACAACAATTATTCCTAAATGAGCTGCCTTGATGAATAAGCAGAGTCCCGAGGCTGTACAATGGATTTACACTGATGGCGATGACAATCCGGAGTTATTGTATACCAACTTTGGAGAGCATGCGCAGCACCGGCGTACGCATCTTGATCATGTTTATTTCAACTTAAGGTACCTTTGCTAGGACCCGTCCAAGCATGATGTAGCATATATAGTACACCATTGACCAAGGCTCATTTCGGGCGCCAACGAGTTCACGGCGATCCACGGAGCAAGTCCACTCACACAGGTTGTGGGCTTCGACCCTTACAGAATCTGGGTATACACAAGAACTTAATTAAGGGATCCACCTTTTATGGTTATGATCTTCCAGTTTGATGGGTCAATCTAATCTAACGTAATATTACAACCATAAACCTTCAACAAATGAAAACGTTGTCCAATTGAAAAGCCCGCACCCAGAAGACACAAAAAAGTAACAAACTTCGCATGCATTGATCGAAGGACTATGGCCGGATACAATGCATTTGTTGTACTTAGCGATTGTTCCTGATTGCATGACCTCTCTTCTCTGTGACCTCACAGACGGCACTGCCAGCAGAGACCACGAGCTGGGCAGGTTGTTCGAAAATTATCGAGATTGGTGTGAAGTGCAGGGCTTCTCGTCGAAGTTATAATTATTGTGTGGTGATGGCAGGATAATAACTCCCAATCTAGGATTCTCACGATTCCCCTGGATAAGTTTGAAGCTTTGCATTAAGGCGTGCCTGACAGGGCAGAACGCCGTCTCTTCACATCAGCGCAGCTCAAGCCCAATTCTTCTGAATACAGCTCGATATCTCAAAAAGTGATGAATGCGGCGGCAAGCCGATTTGCACTATTCTGGATGGCCCAGTTTATGACGGCGCAGCTCAACTTGTATCCCGAATCAGCCTTCCTGCAGAAAGCAGTCCGCAATTCGTAACATGTTTTCTGTTTCCGCTACATTTTTTTTGCGTTTTTAAGCTAGTTTTGCGGAGATTAGTTCGGGAATGTTAGTGGGGATTATCCAAAAGATCTGAGGCTGAGAGCCGGTGTTCTTATCGCACTTGCGCGAATGGAGGAGCTGATGTGCCTCGAAGAGCAGCTGTGCTGCGTTAGGGTTTCATAGGGTTGAAGGTTTAGGGTTATGGGGGTTGACCCTGTGTGTGCGCGGGCTGTGCGTGTGTGACCCATGAGTGATGAAATTGATCCGGTCGAGGCGTCTGATGTCAGCTGAAGTGACGGCCGAGTTTAGGTACATGTACATGGTGTACCGAGCAGGGTACAATAGACTGTGTTCCGAAGCCTTGGATTCCGGGCGATGCCGATGGCCTGTGAGGCCTAAGGCCCACTTCGTGGAGCACCTTGCTCTCGATATTGCCCCCTTGAACGGCCGTTTTCTACATAACTTCAACAACGAAGACTTTATTCGTAGGATCAAACACTTGGCCATGAAAAGCCATCCGGCGCACCTTTCGTCCCATGTCGTGCTACAGTACACGCTGCAGCGATGTTTGCTTTGGCGGATGCAATGAAAACATCGGGAGGAGGTTGGTACACCCACTGGCAAGCTATCATGGAGCCTTGTTTTAGAGACCCTCTCGAGCAGGGTTATGGTTTAGGGTGGCAAGGATTCATATGGGTCCCGGGCACATGTTCGCCTGCAAGAGTGTGTGCCAGCTGGATGCATGCCTGCGTGTTTCCGACTACCAATCTGGGCTACTTGGTTGTTAAAGATATTTAAAGATCCCTTCGTCTACGCCCCTTCATCTATCCGTATAGGCCTCCTTATATATATAGGAAATTTAATTCGTAGCCCAGATTGGCCTACCCATATCCGTCTAAACCCTAAACCCTAAACCCTAAATCCTGTATATGTCCCGAATCTGGAAGTCTCCTTATGAAGGCTGGCAAGCTTCAAGGGGGTTTCATTCCTATAGACGTTAATTCTGGGGCTTCAAAGTTCTCATTTCGTGGACTCATCCATGCGCGGGCATTAGTTTTGGGATACATATAAACCTAGAGTTAGGGGCTTTAATTCCTAGACCCACCTTGAAGCTTTAAGGTTTGGGGCTTCGGGTATCCCAGGGTATTGTTTCTATTTTGATCAAAAGACGTGGTCTTAGCAGTTTCCGCAGCTCCATGTACAATTGGGTTTTGTCACTATGGGCTATTAGACCTTGAGGGTACCTTAATTTCTTCCTAATACGGTCCTTATAGAGAGTTTGAGGGTCCAATAGCCCATAGTACATGCAAGTGCCCCAAATTGGCATGGATTAATTCCCAACGAAAACCCTTATAGGGGATTCCCCGTGGATTCCCCAAAGGAGTCTCTTAACATGGAATGTGTAGAAACTCAAGTAGAAGCGCTATTCCCCGCCAGAGTCCTGGATGCCTAAAAGATGCCCCTCGTAAGCAAACCCCACGCATGAAGAGATCCCAACACATTATATCAACTTTATAAAATGCCTTAATTGCAGAAACAGGCCCCTTGGAAACCTTCGTGCAAGAGTTCCATTAGGGATGTGGGATAGGGTTTGTGGATTAATTAGTTAGGGTTGAGGATTTAGGGTTTAGTATTTAGGGGTTAGGGTGTTGGGATTAGAGGGATTAATTAGGCGTTATGGGGATATAATATGGGGTTCAAGGTTTAGGATAAGCTCTATGATAGTGATATTGATAGTACAAACTAGTGATACTCCAACTACTAGGAAATAGAATAAAAATAGTATGAATATTCTTAATAGTACCTATTACACTAATCATGGCAATAGTCACAGCAAAAGTAACGGTCAAAGTTCTAGTAATAAGCGTATAAAAGTATTAGTAATAGAAATAGTATTTATTAATGTACTATGTGTTGCTTAAACCGAATCTTAGTGACAGAATACTAGGACGCTGTTGCCCACCGGGATATAGAGGACGTGGACGAAGCGATAATCCGGAACGAAGCTCCCAGAAAATGTTCCGGGGATAGTGTTGGCTCAAGGCACGGAGAACATTACAAGAGCACTCCAAGAGCACTCCAAGAGCACTCCAAAAGAACTCCAAAAGCACTCCAAGAGCACTCCAAGAGCACTCCAAAAGCACTCCAAGAGCACTCCAAGAGCATTCAAGAGCACTCAAACTGCACACCAAGCTTGGAGACCAATGCTACATGAGAATTATTTCCAAAAAACGCACTAACCCCAAGAGCACTGGCAAGGCTCTAAGCATGGAGCACTCTAGTGATGAACTCAGAAAAAATCTCAACTTGTGTAGGAGAAACAAAGCGCACCGGGGACACATTTTCTTCAACTTGTGTAGGAAAACACAAAGTGCACCCGCGTCACACAATTCCACACATTTTCTTCAAATTGTGTAGGAAAACACAAAGCGCACCCGGGTGCGCTTTGTGTTTTCCTACACAATGTGACATATTTTCTGACCCTACCATAGCGCATCGGGGTGCGCTTGGTCTTTTCTTATTGGTGCCAGAAAATGTGACATATGCACATTTGCAAGGCTGTACAACCCATAAATGAGGCATGCTCTTTTTGCGGTGCTAGAAGCACGAGGCACTTTTTAATGGTGAATAACTTGATCACCATTAAGATGCTATTCGCCTTCTAGTATAATGGTGGCCCGCCCGTGCTGGTACCACAAGAGCCCATCTCAGCATCTTACGAGGAACCCCTGCTAAGCTTGCGTCCACAAACCGCTGAATAGGTGGAGGATCCTTGAAATTGGACAGGCACTCGTGAAATCCCAAAACGAGAGACCCTGCCACTTAGTCAGCGGCTTATCACACTTAGGCAGCGTGCGCTCTTAGTCGACTTGAGGTATCTACACGGGGTTTGACAAATATTGGCCACTATGACTGTCTATTCTTAGTCGACATTGTAAATAAGTTTATTGCCTTGATTGCCCCCTTGCTCGATGATCTTCGGGATGTGCCCACATGGACGGCAAGGCCTTCAGGGCTGTGAGTGGTTGTCAATTCTCTCGAGCATCTTGCGCAATCGTTCATGTCAGTTGTTCCAAATGCCATCATCTGGCTTTCGACCAACCGAACTAGGCTCCTGGGTGGTAGTTCCAACCCCAGTCGTGATCGGCTTGCCGCGCAGAGGCTGCCCACATTGTTCGACAGAATGGGACCGATGCCATAACCTTGCAACTGCGGCAGGACAACCACTCGTCCTTCGCGATGGATCGCATGCTGCCCGTCTGTCAAGAAGAAGGCTTGGACGGCATGGGGTCTGTTAGGGTCAAGAGCTACACCCTTAGGACCTCGCCCTCAAGCCTCAAGCGCAAAGTACAGCTCCCTGCCCACGCCCGCAAATTGCAATAAAGTCAGCGCCCGAAGGCCTAAGTCTAAACCCTATCGCCCAAAGCTCGTTGCCCACAAATGGACTGCAATGATTACAGTCAACGCCTCAAGCCCGAAGCCGAAACCTTATCCTACATCAGGAACTGGAGGTAAAGTGACGACTGACCGCTATTGGCACCTAATAAACCATACGTGCAGATTGGCCTCAACTATGATCCGAATTATAAAAGCCCGCCTTGTAATAGGAAATCCAAGATTATAAGGTAATAAGGACCCGTATTATAGTGATTTGAAACCAATTCCCACACAGTCCCCCTACCCCAAAACCACATGAATCAGCTCTTGCAGCTATTTGATAAACCCCGTGCGAAGCAGATGGAGACTCGGGGACTCATGCTTCTCATGAGTTGCTAAAGTACTACCGGGGTCGTTCCCAAAACAGAAGATGTAATTCTGCGCCTTGACAACTGGCAGAGAGCTGCTGGCCATGCCTAGTTCGCAGGAATCTCAATTAAAGTTATCTCCAAACATTTCTGGGGACAGAGGAATATGGGGGCACGTAAGAATATGATATGCAGTCCTGAAAATTGCCAGGGGATGAGAGCCAGAGCATGGCATGATGAGGGTTTGGGTCATGCATCATCTATATCGCCATCATGTTAGCTTGAAAGGTGCGCATTGGGAGGCCAGGAGAAGCCCGAAACCCTAAACCATTCAGCACCTAATACCTGTAGCAGTTGCCCCGCGTCATTAGCCCCCGACAGACCCCAAGATTGAATAGAAGGTGATTCCTGAGGTCAGTCCTACACGCCCCAAGATATCCCTTTCCGCCCTATTCCCAAAGCTCTGCTCTCCCCAGCCTCAGATCAACGCTCGATGGCGGCCTGGGCGCCGTGGCACTAGCTCGCTCACGCACGCGTGCGCGCACGCGTGTTAATGCCGCGGTGTGCGCAGCCATGTTACCACTTGAATCAGCGGTATAAACATCCACTTAAACAGCGGGGTCTCACACTTCAGCAGCGTGGTCTAGGTTATGAACCGCACCCCCCAACTAGAGACCCTGTGCCACTTAATCAGCGGCGCCACTTGGTCAGCGGCTGTACTTACATCGGACACTTAAGCAGCGTCCGCCTATATACCTAAGTAACCTTAGCCCACCTCGTCCAATCATGTCCTTCAGTATTGCCAACACACCTGTTCCTGATCAGAATCCTGAAGTTCAGTTAGTCGGGCTGAAGGTTTGGAGCTGGTTAGGGCTTGAAGCTTTTAAACCCTGAACCCTATAATTTTTCCTAGGCCTTTGCTCATCATAACCTTCAAAGTTGAAGGTTATCATGAGCCAAGGCCTAGGAAAGAGGCATTTGGGGCTTAAGGTTTAAAAGTTTTATCGGGTTTCTGGGTGGTGGGGCTTAGGGCTTGAAGGAAAATTAGGGTGTCCTACGACACCTTCCCAATATTTGGAGATCCTAGATTCATATCTATTAATGTACCAAACCTATAGGTTATCATGAGCCAAGGCCTAGGAAAAAAGGTTTATGGGGCTTAGGGCTCAAAAGTTTTATCGAGTACATGGGTGGTGGGGCTTAGTGTTTTAAATGGAATTTGTAAAGGTTTAGGTTTTAGGGGTCCTACCGTATTTTAGGACTTCTCAATATTTGGATAATGGTTTAGGTTTTAGGGGTCCTACAACACCTTAGGATTCTTCGTTTGGATAATTGATAAAGCACAAGCCCAGCAATCTCAGGTTTATATACGTTTATATACCATTCCTTTTTTTGGAGTCTGTTTGGGGTNNAGTCTGTTTCCAAGAATCCAGACATCCTGTTTGCGTCGGCTTCTGAATGCAGAACTTGAGAGCACAGGCGTCAAACAAGAATTCAAAGCAAACCGACGAGCAGGGTGATTATCCAGTCGTGCATGCCATCATATGCCATCGACTTGCGGGACGGCACATACTTTCAGGCAAGCACAGCGCAAATAGTAGAATTCCCTGCATCGCTTTCTCAGCGCCATTCTAACACGGTCTGCATCCAGGGGGCCTTGCGGCTGCGTTCCACATGCTTTTTCTAGAGCCACAGGATAAACAGGATGAGCTCCAAGCTATATCGAACATGATAAACGCGCGCCCTCTGATTGCCCCGAAGTGGTGAGAAGGGCTTGAGCTTTCCCCTTGCTCTTCGTGGACTGAACTTACAACGCAAGATACGCAGCAACCGGCAACTCGTGGTGGTGGGGATTTGGGTGGTGGCCTTCATCGTCGTGGTGGTGGTGGTGGT
>CAJNIZ010011068.1:84933-104027 GCA_905231905.1 Symbiodinium pilosum | reverse complement strand
CAAGTGGTAGTTTCCTAAAATTAGGGGACCCCAATATAGACCCCAATATACTATAATCCTTATTCTGGGGACCCCCAAAAAGGTACCCCTAATTTTGGGAAACCCCCAAGTATTGTAGGTAGGAGCTAGGAGCTCAGCTCACTGGAGCCAAAGCGGCCATGGCTTTCGTAATCAAAGCGCGGTACCCAGGTGTTCTGGATTGTTATATGAGCTATAGTCTAAACTCCTTAAGGGGGGTTATATAGGGGATTATATAGGGGACTACTATAGGGCTCATTAAGGGAGATACTAGGAGTTTAGACTATAGCTCATATAGGGGGTTATATAGGGGATAATGGAAAAGAAAAATGGAAACCCTGGGTCCCTTTGAAGGGATGTATCGGGTAATATAGGGGATCATAGAAAAGAACATGGAAACAACTATTTCGGGTTTAGGGCTTAGGGTTTAGGGTTGTAGGTGCCTCGAATCCGGAGCCCCTACCCGTAACCTTTTAACCGTAGCCCTGTGGGTCTTGACTAACAATTAAGGAAAAAGCAAAGACTACGAAGCCATTGGAGCATTCGGGTTTACAGGCGAACCTTTATGGCTCCCAATGATTTATTTTCAAGATGAGTAATCATTACCTTCTGCAAAGAACAAAGCTAGGAGACTACGTCCGTGTGTGCCGGCACGAAGAGTCGTAAGGATCTGAACAGCATTTTTTTTACACACGGGGCCCTAAACCCTAATGCCGGCAGGCTTTCTGTTGTGAGATCCCTTCTTCCCTTATCTGAGGGGATCCTAGCCTGTTGTATATCCGTGGTAAAGCTTTGAGGTAGGGTTTAGGGTTTAGGGTGGATGCCATGGGCATGGCATGTAGGCGTCGCAAACACTTGTCCCATCAAAGACCTTCCTACCACAAATTCAGATAGAAGCTCTCAAAAATGATTTTCTGCAAGCTACCTGTAACCCCAATTAGTTAAACTTTTATGGGTACTGCTCATTATTTCCGGGGTAATCTCTACTGAGCTGTAGATAAACGGGGTAACAGGTAGAGCAAAGGGAATTACAATTTGCCATCAGATGCCGGATTCCGAAATATTCGGAAGATAAACCTAGGGTTTAGGGTTGAGGATGAGCGTTTAGCGTGTAAGGTTTATGGATTCTTCCGCCGAGCTCTTCAGAATATAGCTTGTATTCAATGTGGACCTCTGGATCTGCTTCAAGAAGTTCATCCTTTACCCCTAGTACTAAGACCCTCCACCCCCGCACCATTAAATGTTGCGTTCAGGGTTTTGGCTTAAGGGTTCCTATTGCGGTATACAACAACATATAGGACATGTTGAAAGGTATAAGGGGAGCTGGCCCGCTCGGTATTCAGACAGGTAATGTCTTCTGCAAGAGGTTGCGGCCCTGCAGGCACCCGCAATTTTGACAAACCCTATACCCCTAGGCCTCCATGTCTATAAATGATACCTACATTAGGCCCCAATGTTTATAGATAGTACCTAGATTGGGCCATTTGGAGCCCTAGGGTACTTCAAACCCTCAGCCCAAAGTTTACCACAACTCTTAAAATCAACTCTTGAACCCTAAGCTCTCTAAGCTCCCTAAACCCTCAGCCCTAAACCCTAAACCTTCAACCCTAAACCCTAAACCTTCAACCCTAAACCCTCAACCCTCAACCCTAAACCCAAAACTCTGGACTCTGAACCCTAAACCCTAAATATATCCCAATATACCCAGGTTTAGGCTTGCGGGATGCTAATGTTCAGGTAGGCCTGGTTCTGGTGCTTAGGACAAAGAGTTCACCCTCTCATGATCCATATGGGAGTTTCCCAGAATTAGGGGTACCCTTTTGGGGGTCCCTATAATGAGGACTATCGTATTTTGGGGAAACTACCATATTCTAAACTCCCTAAAGGGGAAAAATGGATTATGTAGGGGATTGCTTTAGGGTTAACGGGGCTACTATAGGGTTTAGGGTTTACGGTTTTGGGTTTTGGGTTATTAAGGGGGATACTAGGAGTTTAGACTATAGCTCACATGCTGCTCCTAAGCCCTTAACTCTAAACCCAAATTACTGGGCCAGCTATAACAACCACACCAGACCTCACCCTAAATGGTGGTTTCCATATTGGCTGCATCTGAGGGTCAAGCGATTTTTTAGAAATTGCCATGAGGTCCCTAAAGGCTTCGGAGACCTCCTTTGGCAAAACCAAAGCCTTAAACTAGCCTTAAACCCTATAGGGTTTAGGGTTTCGGGTTAGACCCTGCTTGAAAACAGGGACTGGAACTCTACTCTTCTTGAGAACGCCTAGACCGCGAACCATACTCCCTGAGCCACCAGGCACCAATCCCTAAACTCTCCACAAACCCCCATCCCTCAGCCCCTATCCCTAAACCCTAAACCCTAAACCCTAAGCCCTAAACCCTAAACCCTAAACCTCCATCCCGAAGCTCTGCTTATCTTATGGGTTGTTCTCAAAATTATGGACCCTTTCTGGCTATAGAATACATTACGGCGCCAATTTTTTTTAGGGACACCCAAATGGGACCATAATTTTGGGAACTACCCTAAGCTTTCCTTTTCCATTATCCCGACATACCCCTACTTTGGGAACTACCCTAAACCCTAAACTCTAGTAGTTATGTCTGATTCATGAGAGGCATTAGTTCTTTTGGGAGCCAGCACCGTCGCCGCAGCTGCATCTGCAGCTGGCCTCAGTTTCACAAATTGGGGGGGACCTCTACTTACAACCCCAATTACCTACAGTTTTGTTGGGTTATACTTGCTGCAGGTAAGGACAGTTTGGGACGGCGGCCTTTATCAAGTCATGTAGGGTATGTTTTTGCGGAGCTGCTACGTCCTTATGGGATGTAAATGAGAGGTAGGGGTAAACTATACTGAGACACTCAAAGTCATAAAAATCTTGGCAGAGGCGAGGGTCGGTTGATTGCATACACAAGCTTCGGGATATGTAGGTAGGTAAGACAGGCAGGTAGGTTGGTGGGTGGGTGGGTGGGTGGGGGGGTGGGGGGGGTGGGGGGTGGGTTGGTGGGTACGTATGTAGATAGGTAGGCAGGCAGGCAGGTAGGTAGGTAGGGAGATGGGTATGTAAATGCTTACGTGTTCACTCGCGTGTTGATGCACATACATCTGCAGGTACGTGCGTACCTAGGTACCCATCTAACAGTAATCAATCGATGGATGTATGGGTGCATTGATGGATGGAACATTGTTGGAGTCGAACAGTATTTTCGATTAGCACATGACACGTCCAGTAAGAAGGAAGCTGTCTCCCACCTTCGGCTGAACCCCCAGGTATTCTTACACACTGCTAGCAAGGTAAGCCATAAACAACTTAAATCCTGTACCCGGAGCAGCCTAAACCCAAGACCCTAAACAGCCTAAAAGCCACTGAGCAGTTCTCAAAGCTGAATCCAGCTTCAGTTCAGTAATCCCCTCCCCTAAATATTCAGGTTAAAAGGTCTCACCCCGGTACTGTCGTTTTTTCCGTTGCGGCATTTTGCAACCTATTATAGCATTCAAGGTCAGGTGGCTACGGGGTTTCAGTATTCAAGGGCTTGGATTACCATTGCCCACGGTTGGAGGGTGGAGTGGCTGGGGGAGCCCCCCCAGCCCCTTCAAAGCTCCAGCCCTTGCGCAAGGGCTGGAGGGGCTGGAGGGTGGATATACATACATGTGTGCGTGTGTGTGTGTCTTTTTCTCCGCGTAATGGTCGCCCCTCTCTTACCCCGAACTAGTAACTTCACTGTCAAAGTCTACCCAAACGGTCAAACTTTCTACTGTATGAAATGCGAGTTGAGGAAAGACCCGAAGAGGACTCTTCATTTGGCTAAGAAGCGACCTCATTGCATGTCCCATTGAGTCCACTAGGCTGTTAGAATCCCGGAATTCCCGTTTTAGGTTTCAGGATTTAGGGCCTTGATTGCATCAGGTACACTGGTCGGGGAGAAAGATTAGAAAGGAATCGTACCCCGAAGAAGGGAGCCTTGCTTTACCGAAGTTCCCATATATGCCAGAAAATGCATGCGATTCGCATGCCATGGCCACACAACTCAAAGATTGGCCAGTGTCCGCTGCACCCTTTTTGGGGGTTCATGGGTAGCAGTCAGTGTGGTCCTACGCAGTAAAATTTTCTGCATACCTAGTTCTACTATTTATTCATGTGCTTCCAAGTGGCGATCCACCCCTCTTAGGAACAACCTGTACCATCAGGAGCTATAGAGCTTACAACGGCTTACATGTTTCCGTGGTTCTTATAGGTTTACGGGATTTGTGTGAGCCTTGTATGAAGCCCTAAGCAGCCCCACGAGCAAAAATGGAAGATCTCTAGACTGGATTGCTGTTAAGGAACTTAATTTAAGTTTCTATATTGGGGAAACCATATGAAGTAATATATATATATACCCATCACGGTAACTTAATTGAAGTTCCGCAACAGCAACCCAGCAGATGGTTCCCGAGGTCAGCAACTGTGGTGGACAGCACGACCACCTCTCTGATGTGCGCGGCCAAGTAGACCCTAAACCCTGAAGCCTAAACCCTATATAAACCCGCCAACGAAAAGAGTGCATAGCATTCCCTAGGGCTCCAGTTGCCTAAATAATGGGTTCTGGGTTCTATATACCCTATGGTTATACATAGCCCGGTAACCTACTATTTAGGTAACTGGGAGCCCTAGGGAGTATCATGCAAAAAGGGACCAAGTACGTAAATAATCTGGGCCCTACATGGAAAGGTTTTGGGGGCGCTAATCCTTCAGTTGAGTAAACCCTAAACCCTAAACCTTAAACCCTAAACCCTAAACCATACTTAGGTCTAGTAGGCTTCGGTGTTACGAGCCGACGGTTAGGGTTAAGATGTGACGGTCCAGAAGTGAGGTTTACGCCCACATGCGTTGTAGTCTAAACTCCTAGCATCCCCCTTAATAATGGAGAATCAAATGGAAAAGAACATGGAAAATGAAATGGAAACTGCTATATATAGGGGTATGTAGGGGATTATGGGGATTATAGTCTAAACTCCCAGCATCCCCCTTGATAACCCCTATAATAGTCCCGTATATAATCCCCTAATCCCCTACATAGCCTCCCTTCTTAAGGAGCTTATTCCCCTTAATAACCCCTATAATAGTCCCGTATATAATTCCCTATAGAGCCTCCCCTTTTTAAGGAGTTTAGAGTACAGCTCACATGAAAATCGTAGCTTGAAGGATTTTTGGGGATATTCATGGAAAAACACAGTTCGAAAGTTTGAGACACACCGAAAGGGACCTCTTGGGAACCCAATCGGTACTTTTTGGGCCGGCAGTCTTCAGTAATTCAGACTGTAACCCTAAGGGTCCAAGTACCCAATAACCAATTACTTACCCAAAACCTGTACTATAATTACTATGACCCAAATCCCAAGTACCCAATGATTGGGTACATGGACTCTCTGGGTAAGACCAGCGCTTTGCAGCGACGAGGTGTAACTAGTTCAGGGTCTAGCAGCCATAGGTTCTCGGACGTCCCTCCAAATTTTGACCCAGAAAGGTGTAAATCCTTAACTCTAGCATGCTGCTGTACTGAAGTGGGTGCGCGGCCATTTCCAAAGTACCCAACATGTTAAATGCTCTGTTCGCTTGGGCTGTGCTTTGTTCCAGCGCATCTATGACATGAAAAGGAAGTTTCGTACAAATCAACATATCCGCCTGATGCATTGCACAACATTAAGAAGCCTTTGTGAGCGCAAGGCTTCCTCCATTGCGAGCAGGTGTTTTTCCTACCAGGCCACCTCCCAAATTTGTTGCCCCGGGAAGGTGGAGATTAGCTTGGTTCCTGACCCTATCTCCCGATCAACGCCCTTCACGATGACTCTCAGCGGGAACTTGGACGAGGACAGGGGACCCTAAACCCTAAACCGTGTTATTTCTCAGAGTATGGGCCGCGGTCCGGGGGAGGTATCTTGGACATCTGAGGGCAGCCCTGGCACGGAACATCAACGCAGGCAGGGCTAATGTGCAAGCCTCAAAAATAACGAATCTGATGATGATGGGCTCGTAAAATTATAGTATACAGCGCGTCCCAAACACACCTCAAAGTCATGTTGATAATCATAGAGTGCTTCCCTGCCCGCCCTATAGAAGCCTTAAACCTTCATATAAACCCACTTACCCATTATTTTTCTTGTTCTTGTCCATTTCAGTCTCTACTGGCGGTACTTATTCAGGCCCTACAGTACCTGCCTCGGGCCCTTCTTACGTCTGAGTCTGGAAAGTGGGGCAAGTTGACCGTGAAAGCGCTGGAGCTTTGAAAATTTGAGTCTAAGAGTTTATGAGGTTTTCGGAGTGTTCCAAAGTTGTTCCCTGCCAAAATTTGAGTCTAAGAGTTCATAAGGTTTTCGGAGTCTTCCAAGGTTGTTCCCTTCCAAACTGGCTTCGAAATCTCAATTCAAGTTTGTGCGTCTTTTTCTCGACGTCCTCCGGTAGACCGCAGAAATATTCAGAGATCAGGAAGGTTGCAGACAGGTTGCAACAGCCATTTGCCAGAAGCATAGGGTTAAGGGTTTAGGGGTGTAGGGTTTAGGGTTTTAGGGTTTAGGGGTTTAGGGTTTAGGGTCTGGCTCAGCACTCCTATACCCTAATCCGTTCAGGAGCCAGGAACTTGAAACCCACAACCCCAGGCCCTGAGAGCCCCAGCAGGACCACGTCGGCGGTCAAATGAACGTGTCCTTGGAGGCTAGGGATGATAGCCTAAACCCTAAACCCTCAGCCCAAAACCCCGAAACCCCTAAATCCCTAAATCCCTAATCCCCGAATCCACTTGATTAACCTTGCCGAACAGTGTAGGGTTTACCTGTAAACCCCAATTACCCCCTACTAGGGTGGAAGGAAATATAGGGCCTTCAAAGGGGTCACACAGGGGGGGTGTAGGGTCTGTATAGTGGTAAAATGGAAGATACTTTGTTGTTTTGGGGCTAGGGCTTATAGGGTTTACCTGTAAGCCCAACTACCCACAGCTTAAAAGTAATTGCCTCCGAATTAGTAGGCGCAACACATAAAGCTGCAGGTAATTGGGGCTACAAGTAGGGTTTAGGGATCCAGCGAGGTATACGTTAAGGAGCTGTTGCACTTGTAGGGGCTCTGTCTGTCATCGCAACGGTGCGCAATACACTTTTTGATGGGTAAGGATGGGATGTCCTTTGCACACGACAAGGAAACCCTTTTTCGGATTCATGGGGACTCAGGCAATTAGTCAGATGTATGTACTTTGACGGTGAATCATATGGTTCCAACCTGAGTAGTTTGGGCCTGCATATATTCTTTTTGGATATATAGGCCATTTGGCCATGAGGACTGCTCAACAATTGAGACAGTGGCCAACATATACCTTCCAGGCCTCACAAGCCAGGCACAGTCTTAAGACGTCTTAACACCTGGTACTTTTGAGAAAATTTGCAACAGCAAGAGGTTAGTACTTCACGAAAGCCATACATGGTTTCTCCTCACGTTCCTTTCAGAGAGGTTGAATCTCACTGGGAAGGGAGCTAAAGCTGCTTGTGATGCTAGGTTGTTTCAGACTTTTTGTCTCAGACGGTTTCTTCGTCTTAGACAGGTACGTGCTCTGCGGGTCATCGACAAGGCACAGAAGCTCAGAGAGCTTTGTTTCAGGGATTTACCACTTTGGGCTATTAGACCCTAAAATTCCCTATTAGGACCCTATTAAGGGTGGATTAAGGTACCCTTAAGTTCTAATAGCCCATAGTGGTAGGGTTTCAGAGCCTGCTTAGCTTTCAGATTCGCTTTGCAGCGACTTGGTTTTGCAAAAGTCCGGGAGCTTCAAGAGAGTGGAATGTGCGAACATGTGCGGGAGCAAAAGTTGTTGTATGTAGATCCAAGCTGCAGAAGACAAAGGGTTTAGGGATTAGAGTTTAGGGTTCAGGGATCTGGGTTCCAAACCCCAAGCCCCAAACCAAGAATTTGTAGAAGCCAATCGGTACCAACTCGTAAACCCTAAACCCTAAAACCTAAAACCCTAAAACTCTAAAACCCTAAGACACTAAAACCCTAAACCAACTCCTGGCTTCCAACCCGGAGCCCTTTGACCCTTGGTTTAGAGTTTAGGATTAGCGTCAGGGTTTGGGATTAGGGTTTAGGGCTTAGGTTTTAGGATTGAGGGTTTAGAGTTTAGTATGAGGGTTCAGGGTTAGGGTTTAGGGTTAGGGCGGTTAGGGCTTAGGGTTTAGGGTTTAGGCTTCAGGGTTTAGGCTTCAGGCCTTAGGGTTTAGGATTCGGAGTCTAGGGGGTTGGGTCCAGGGTCTACTAGTTCGGTCTTGGATCTCTGGACCACGTACCCAAAGTATCATGGGTTTCCTTAAAGCTTATACTACAAGTATGTAGGGCCTAAATCCCAAGTAGCCGATTGATGGGCATTCCAAACCTGGTAGAAGCCTAAACCCGATTCCACAACCCCTCATTGCCCCTTATCACGGCATTGCTTTTTGAGCCACTGTCTAAACTTCTTAAAAGGCGCATGAAAAGGGATTAAGAAGGGAACAACAAAAGGAGAGGGATACTAAAAGTGTAGACTATATAGCTCATATGTCTCCATGACTTCAAGAATCAAATCCTCAACGGTCATCCCTGAACCCAAGGAGCATCTGAGGGAAGGGGGAGGGGGGGGGGGGGGGGNNACACACACACACCTATATATATATATAGAGAGAGAGAGAGAGAGCTTTTAATGTATATACATATTGAAGGGAACCATAGTCCTAGCCATGGCGCGGGAACTGGAGCGCAAGCAGCCTTCGCATGGTGTTGCAGACAGCCTGAACTTTGCAGATGTGGAGGACATGGGCGTGTAGCGTTTAGGTTTACCTGCAACCCCAACTACCTACATGTTAGTAGCAAGGACGAGCTTTATTAGTAGTTGGGAAACCCATATGTAGCTCTAGGCTCTAGGTAATTGTGGTTGCGGGCAGTTGTTTCTTCCGCAGACACAAAACTTCAGCGCAGGATCCCCAGGGCTCTGAAGTAAAACCTGAAAGGATGTGAGCTACAGTCTAAAGTCTTTAAAGGTGGTTATATAGGGGAGTATCTAGAGGACTATTGTTGGGGTTACTGAGGGGGATACTAAGAGTTTAGACTATAGCTCATGTGGGTTTTAGGGTTGAGAGTTTATAGGGTTTTGAAAGCCTCATTCCTACTCCCGCAGTCCCAAGCCCTACGTGCAACCCTTATTACCGACAGCTTCATGGGTAACATTTTAAAGCTGTAGGCAGGTAAACCCCAATTTAACGCAAAACCTGGGTCACTCTGGAATCTTCGGAGATGGGTCGTTGTTAGGGAGAGGCGGTTACAGCGACTAGAGAGGAGGTGTAGAGGTTTTTGGTGTTTGGCATGCGTGTTTGGGTTTGCGCTTAGGTTAGGGGTTGAGTTTTAGGGTCTAGGGTTTTGGACCACCTGATTCAGAAAAAATCAAGAGCCCCTATAGTAGGGTTTATGTTTAGGGTTTTGTGTTTAAAAGGAATGAGAAACAACTATAACAGTAGGGAGCTACAGTCAGGGACGTCGACAAAGAGATATATAGCAAACAATAATTTGCTGAAATGCTGCTGTGCTTGTGTCTGGGCTTTTCAAAAAGACGCTGTACTGTAATGGAGTAAAACCCAGAGGGTCCATATAGACAACTATATAGGAATTAGGCCCCAAAATACCATACTATAGAAGGAATGAGTGGGTCCCACTTCCCTAATGGTCGTATATGTGAACCCATTGGGAAAGCAGGCATTGGGGAAGTACAAGGTTCTTTTGCTTATGAATGCAGATGGAAACGTTTAGCCCAAAATCTTGACCCTCGATCAATCCCTTCGCAGTTGAATACACAACCTAAGACATACCTCTATTTACCCCTAGCCTAAACTCCCAAATTTTACGGGTTATGTTATACCTATAGTAGTCAAGGGTTGTTTGCTACTCAGCCGCCAGCAGTTGGGGAAGGTATTTGTGTACCTACTTTCTGGCTATGGAAATATTCCGTGGAAACTGCCTTTTATCATCCTTGTATCATTAAGGTTAAAGCCTGGGCTACAACTCCTTTCTAATTATCTAGGGCTTGAGGACATCATGTTACTACAAACCCTATCCCAATACTCTGCACCCCTATTACTCCAAACCTACACCCTACAGAACCTCAACTACCAATCCCCTACACACGCAACCTTTAAACACCAAGTTCTTGACTCCCAACCTCCAACCACTATCAACCCCTAAACCCTAAACCCCCAGCCCACAACCTTTAAAGAAACTATCAACCCTAAGATCCTAAAACTCGTGGGAGGATCAGCGATGCATGGAGCGACAAACAAGCCATGCCACGAACCCGCGGCCCAGCAACACTGTTGATATCAAAGTTTTGGTTTGGGGGTTTAGGGTTTGGGGCTTTTGGGGTTAAGGTCTTGTGTGGGGGTCTAGGGTTTAGGGTTTTGGGGTGTGGGGCTTGCATGGGGGTTTAGGAAACCCATGACCAAACCCCTGCTAAATGACCCCAGCTTCCATGTCATGTTCATTTCCTTTTCCAGTCGCTTCTCCATTATTGGGGTTGTATTCCTAAACCCTATACGACCCCATAGAACCTAAACCCTAAAGCCAAAACCCCCAAACCCTAAACCTTTATATAAATAAATAAACATATACATATATACAGATATTTATATATATATATATACAACCTTGTAGAAGCCCCCCTGAACCCTAAACCCATAAGTTTAGGGTGTAGGAGGGAGCTTAGCTCCTCAAGCCTTAGCACTGCCCTAAGCATGGAAGCCCACAACCCGCTCTAAACTTTAAACCCTGAACCGTCAATCCCGTTTAGGGTTTAGGGGTTTAGGGTTTAGGGTTTAGGGTTCCAAAACTTGGAACAAGCTGTTTCTCAAGATTCTAAGATGAGGGGTATTTGAGGGATCCCAGGGCAAAGTATCCAGAGATGCTGGTCCCCCTTCGGCCTGGCATATAAGTTGCTGAAGAACGTGCACATGGCCCCTGACCTTGGAAACTAAGGAGTCATGGTATACGACAGTCGTACAATACCTAAGCCCCAAAACCCTAAACCCTAACCCGACCCTACTTCGGTTCCCCCTGGGCTGTGCCTGTCTGGGTACGGTTGGGGATGATTGGTGTTAGTGAAAGGGAACCTAGGGATGTAGTAGTAGGGGGAGGTACACTAGAGGAATCCATGGTGTTGAGGGTTTAGGGTTAAGGGTTTTGGAGATTAGGGCGTCGGGCTTAGGGTTTAGGGAATCAGTTGGCATCCCCTAAGCATACTTTCCCCAAACTACGTGAAATCTGAACGAGTGTCACTTGTGGGCTAGTGCTCTTTTCCATCTCATATGAGGCACACCCCACCCACAACATTTTTCATGTTCCTCTAGTAAAGTTGGAAGATACTGAGGTATGGTGGGTGGGTGGTGGGTGCCATACCCTTGGGGAGATGGTTACTTTCCTTTGAAAGATAAGGTTTGGTGGCAGAATTCTGAGTCTTGCCTTAGACTGTTTCAAGTGGGTTCATGATGGGGATAGCTGGGGTCATTATGATGTGGCCTACGTGGTTTATATGTATAATTGTTGTTTTCTTGTTTCAGCCCGGTTTGAAGTCTCTTTTTCAGGACCGTTCCTTATTGCCTTCAACTGTGTTGGTTGAAGCGTTGCCGGAGCAGCCCCAGTGACTTCAAGGAAGGAGGTCAACTGAAAAAAACATCCAGTCTAGGCATCATATGAGCCCTAGGCTAAGCTTCTAAAACGGGGTACATTGTGTTTGAGTCGGTTGATGAACATGGGAATAAGTCAGCCAGCGGCAGGAAAGGGTTCTACATGGAGTCACCCAGTCCCTTTGAACCCCAACCCATCTATAATCATTTTAGCAGTTTCCATTTTCTTTCCAGTCCTGAACTTACTTCGTCCTACCAATCCTCCACGTAAGACGAGCGCAGCAACTCAGATGGACCTTCATAGGAATGATGGATGAACTCCTGCATGGACCTAGTTGCGTCATACTACTATAATGCCCCCCAGCTTGGGCCATGCAGCCAGCCAAACATATCAGGAAGTGAACAGCCTCTGGTGGACAAGACCAACAGGTCATAGGACTCAGCGCGAACTGACACCACCACAGGATCGCTCGACCAACGGACTTGGATGTTTGTTGTTGCTGCGGCCTGAAGCCAACTATGTCCCATGTTGCTCATTCTGTATTGAACCCTACGCCAGGAGCCACCCAACTAGACAAAGCTGGCCAAGGTAACGTGCAATTCATGGCATGCGACATGGAGATTTCAAATCCTGCCCGTAAATGGAGCAGCTTCAGCAAAATGCCTGAACCGACGGATGGTTTGAAGTTGGGGTTGTGTACTGGTAACGTTTTTGGGGAAGTATGGCATTAATGGGTTCTGATTCATAAGGTCCCCCCCTCCCCCTAACAAATACGATTCTGAATAGTCCAGGGGGGCCGACCAAATGTCGGAATATTTGTTTGGGGGGGCCCGGCCCAGAGCCTGAACCCTGAGCCTTTAATTAATTTTAAACCGCGAACCTCGAACCTAAACCTTGAAACCCGATCCCTAAATCTTAATGAACTCCTGAACCAAACTCTTATTTAAAACTTAACGCCTAGCCTTTATTTCAACTGTAAGCCCTAAGCCCTAGACCCTTGACCCTAAACCCTAAGAGCTCCAACCCTAAGGCTCTAAGGCTTGGGATGTTAGTATTTGCAATTTAGATCTTATTCTTCTTTTGCAGATTCTGGGGTCCATGCCTGCCAGGGACCTCATTATTCCGTACTCTTTTTAATGGCGGTCTCGGTATAGTACCCCTTAGCAGAAATGATTGCCTGGGCTGTTCGAATAAACAGTCTTATAAGAAATCGATCGTTTTGGTGTAGGATTTGGATCCATCGGCCTAAGGCTTGGGATGGAAGTATCTGCAACTTAGATCTTTTTCATCATTTGCAGGGGGTCCGTGCCTGCCAGGGACCTCATTTTTTCGTACCCTTTTTAGTGGCCATTATTCCGTTCCGGCGGTCTCGGTATAGTGCCCCTTAGCAGACACGATTGCCTGGGCTGTTCGAAGAAGCGGTCTTATAAGAGATCGATAGTTTCTGCTGTGTTCAAGACCTGAGAATCGGAATGGAATTGGTTTCTGGCGAAAAAGCTTTGAGTAATTAGGTTTGAGATCCATAGGCCTAAGGCTTGGGATATTAGTATTTGCAATTTAGATCTTATTCTTCTTTTGCAGATTCTGGGGTCCATGCCTGCCAGGGACCTCATTATTCCGTACCCATTTAAATGGCCATTATTCCGTTCCAGCGGTCTCTGTATAGTACCCTTTAGCAGAAATGATTGCCTGGGCTGTTCGAATAAGCGGTCTTATAAGCACTTGATAGTTTCTGACGTACCCAAAACCTGAGAATCGGAATTGAACTGGTTTCTGGCCAAAAGGCCGTAATTCGGTTCGAGATCCATCAGCCTAATGCTTAGCATATAGTTGTTATCTGCAACTCAGATCTTATTCTTCTTTTGCAGATTCTTAATTGTTGCTTATCCTCTGCTTGGGCGTTTCCAGAAGCGAGCACACCACTATTCCGTTCCTATGTTGTTATTACTCCGTTCAGACCTGATTTAGCTCTAATCCGTACCCATTTATATTATTCCGGTCAGGCCCGATTTAGCTCTATTCCGACCCCCTTTAATAATCAGAACCCGACATTAAACCCTAAACCCCAAACCTTGAAACCTAAACCCCCCTAAACCCTAAACCCTGAACCCTAAACCCTAAACCCTAAACCCTAGACCCTACCCTTAACCTTAAACCTCAAACCCTTAACCAGGAAACTCTGGAGCCCGCGTTTCAAGCGAGTTCAGCCAGGTCGTCCATTGCAGCCTTGTGGTGTACTGCAGGCGCTCCACGAAGACTCCTAGGCCTAAACCCTAAAAGCCTTTATTGAATAGATGAATTGTTTTTTGAGCGATTTTTATTCAAAGTATCTGGGATAATGGCCTGTTGAGCTATGTTTAGTGTGTTTTCGGTTATTATTTACCCATTTTGGGGGTCCAGGTAGGCCTAAACATTACTTGGAGGGCCAGGCGGGCTTGATAAGTATAGGTTAGTAAGGGGAGAACTAGTGTTATTGTACGGCTTCTCGGGGGTACTAACCTACATACTAAGTCCTCCTTGCCTTCCGAGTAAACCCTATGCCTTAATCCTAGGCTTGAAGGGGTTCAGGGGTTTTAGGCTCACGCTTTGGTGGATTTCGGGTGTAGAGGTTTAGGGTTTAGGGTTTAGGGTTTAGGGTTTAGGGTTTAGGGTTCGGGTGTAGAGGTTTAGGCATTTCGGGGGACGTGAGGTTTGGTTGTTTGGCGACCGGGGTTTCGGGTTTGTTCATATGAACTATAGTGTAAACTCCTTAAAGCGGGTAATATAGCGGATTGTAGGGACATGAGGAAGGCCCAGTTGTTGATCGAGGGGGTGCACAGTTCACAGTTCGTGGACAAAGGGGGAGATAGGCCAACTCCTGGCAGACATCAAGGCCCAAATCTTGAAAGGCTTGAAAGGCCAGCTCCCGAAAGGCCTCTTTAGGGTTTAGGGTATATAGGGATAATGGAAAAGGAAATGGAAACAAATATACTATGAGGGTTATATTGGGATAATGGAAAAGGAAATGGAAACTAATATACTATGAGGGTTATATTGGGATAATGGAAAAGATAATGGAAACCTGAGCAGTGCCTGAGCAGCATGACATTGGCAGAGCTGATGCAGAAGCGTCAAGAGCACAATCTCGAAATGCCGACAAACCCACCAAAGGACAACTGCAGCTCCGCACCTATATAACTGTAGAATATTGGGACTATAATGGGTTATATTAGCGTAATACATATAACTCTAGTATATTGGGATTATAATGGGTTATATTAGGGTAATATATATATATAACTCTAGTGTATTGGGATTATATTGGGTTATACTAGGCTCCGCAGCCTTCAAGCTCCGGCGGAGAACATCGCCACTTTCGGCCGGCATCGGGGCAAGGTTTGCAAAGAAGTCCTTCACTCCTCTTTGGAGTGGTCGACTCGTGCCCACAAAGGGAACGCGAGTCCGGAGCTAGTTCAGTTGGCCACCGATGCAGAGAGCATCCTGAACCCTACTAAGCAGGGACCTCACAATCCAGAGGTAGAAGTTTAGACCCTAGACCCTAAACCCTAGATCCTATAAGGTCATTAAGGGGGTATATAGGGAAGTTCAGACCATGCGAAAGGGGATTCCTCGCATTGCCTTGCAGAAGGGGCAGAGGGTTTAGGGGTTTAGGGTTTAGGGGTTCAGGGAGGGCTCACGGTTTGGCGATTAGTGAGTAGGGTTTGGGGGGTGGTTTAGGGTTTAGGGCTTAGGGCTTTAGGGTTATGGGATTTCAGGTCACCTGTTGTTATTAGATGCGTTGGTTTTTACCTCAAATAAACAGGATAAGATGTGTACAGGTTGGGTCATTCCCCCTTACAGTAACTGTTACCACAATGGGTTATAGGAGTTATAAGAACCCCCTTAATAAGGCCCCTTTAAGGACAGTTACTGGGAGGGGGAATGACCCAATGTACAGGGTACAACTCAGTGGCTTGCCATTAAACCCTAAACCCTAAACCCTAGGCTAGAGCTGGGAGTGGTGTAAGCTCAGGGCGACGAATACAAGAAGGAATGCAACTGTTGTGGAGGTGCATGAAGGTTTCAAAAGGTTTCCCTGTATAGTATTGATATTGGGATAATGGGTATAATGAGATAATGGAAAAGAAATTGGAGACTACTATAGTATTATAGTATATATTGAAGGTTTCAAACAATGCAGTGGTTCTAAGACCTGTGCTTTAGGGTATGGGCTTGCAGGTTACCATGGGGCGAAGACACATTCAGTTTAGGTTTTCAGGCTTCAGGGTATCTCTACAGTAGCTATATATGTCATTAAAGGGGCGTTCATGGGAACTTCAAGACAGGGAATCGCAAGAATATAGTAGGATTACAATAGGAACGTACGTACATTTCTATTATTATCCTACTTAATTCTTGGGGTTCCCTCTAAACCATATAGACCTGTCAGGAACCCTCCAACATGATGCGGGATCCGGGTTTAGGGATTCTCTGGGAGTATGTGACCTATAGTCTAAACTCCTTAAAGGGGGTTATATAAGGTATTATATAGGGGGCTACTATATGGGGTTATTAAGGGGGATACTAGGAGTTTAGACTATGGCTCATGTGACGTTACTGTGGGGCTCTATGTGTGTTTCGCGTTTGCGCCAACCGCGGCTTTCTTTCGGTAGCAACAAAAAAGAGCAGCCACGGTGCGGTGTCTTTCACTGTACGTAGTAATTGCTTTAAGAAATCAAGGCACATTATAACTGACTTGCACTGTATAGCTTTGCTCGAGTAGCTTGGTTCCTGAACATATATAGTCAAGCTACAGCGTTGCCTCAGTACAGCTAACCCCCTAAACCCCCAAAAGCAATCACCCTAGACCCTAAAACCCGTAAGGCTAAGCCCTACACCCTTAAACCCCTAAACCCCAAGCCCCAAAACCCCGAAGCCCCTAAACCATCAAACCCTAAGCCCTACATGAGCAAGTTTCTTACTGGCCTTTGGTTAGCTAGGAATGAAGGAATGGATCCGAATAGTAGCTCCTGTATAATTAACCTATTATACTAGTTTCGATGTTCTTGTCCATTCCAACCCTAAACCCTAAACCCTAAACCCCAAGCCCTACAGTAGTTTCCATTTTCTTTTCCATTCCCGAATTTCCCAGGTAACTACATAAAGGCGGGCTTAACAGCAGCCCAGAAGCTCTACTTCGACAGGTGCCGGACCCTTGTGCATATGATGCAGGAGGCCAGGGCTTAGGGCTTCAGGGTTTTTAGGGTTTTTTGGGTTTTGGGGTTTGGGAGCTTTAGGGTTGAAGGTTTGGGGCTTTTAGGGTTCTAGGGTTTGGGACTTTTAGGGTTGAAGGTTTAGGGTTTGAGGGTTCAGGGTTGAGGGTGAAGGGTTTTGGGGAAGAGGGTTGCGTCACGTGTATCCTAAGGGCAGGCGAAAATGAGGGAGAGGACTATGTAGCGGAAACGCGAGGGGCATTCAAGGCCTTTTTTTGAAGGGTGGCGGGGGCATCCCCCCTGTAGTTGCCCCAGATTACGGGTCTAGGAAGCACATGTTTTATCATGCTTAGTGTCTTAGCATTACTGCAAATATAATCCCTATAAAACCATAGACCATAGACATTTAATCTCTATGGAGCCCTAAATCTACTCTGGCAAAACTCACATGATTTAGGACAAGGGTTTAGGGATCAAGTGGGGTAGAACTTAGGTCAACCCCCCCCCTACAGCAATAGTTCCATAATACGAAGTTAATCGGGCGTTAAACCCTAAACCCTGATATACCTGAAATAGTCCGTCGTGGTACCAACTACTGGGTGGCGGATTGACGCGAGGTAGAAGCGAGAACGGTGGAACATCACCATTCTACTACACCAAAACCCACAAAGCCCCCTAAACCCGGTTTAGGGTTTAGGATTCTGGGTTTAGGGTTTATACCCTAAACCCTGAACCCTCCTAACATTGGGTCCTGTTTTCATGCTTCAGCCTTTTTTGCCTCTGCTGAGGGAAACTCTTCAGTTCTCTGTCGATAGGGTTTAGGGTTTCGGGATACTCTTCAGTTCTCTGTCTATAAGCCTGGCACGTTCAAGACGCCTTCTGCGCGAAGTTAAAGAACAGCGACCCTTCACACACTCACAGCTTTATTGCGCTCTAGACTACGTACCCCCCCCAAAGGTTTCCCCCTGATTACCTTTAATTAGGCCCAATTATCCCTAAGTCTTTGGCAGGAACCTAAAGCGGGGTAGTATAGAGGGGGGTGGTCGGGAAACCCATGATGATCCAGCGATTCTCTTTCTGTTAGTCAGTGTCAGGGATTTACGGGGGTCGCCGTCTTCTGTGGCGCACTCGGCGCCGGGCCTAAACCCTAGACCCTGTAGGGTTGAGGGTCTGCCCTAAACCCCAAGCCCGAAGCTCAAGTGCCCAAAGCCCTAAGCCCCCAAACCCTAATCCTTACAGACCCTCAGCCCCAATCCACTCAAAAGCCTAAACCCTAAACCCTGAACGCTACAGGTCTTAGACCCCAAACCCTGTGAGGCTGCGACGGAACTTTGCCTAACGAGCTCGGGGGCCCTGCCCATGTTTTTTTTGGGGGGAGGTTGGGTATATATAGGGGTTATATAGGGATAATGGATTTTTCTGTATAGGGATTAGGGGGTTTAGGGTTTAGGGGTTTAGGGTTTAGGGTTTAGGGTTTAGGGCTTAGGGTTTAGGGTTTGGGGTTTAGGGTTTAGGGTTTAGGTTGGGTACTGCCAGCACCCAGTAACAGTCTATACTAGGGGTCATATTAAGGGCTATATATATACCCATATTATGATACTTATCCAACTGTTACTAAGGGGGGGCAGTACTGAAGGTTTATGGGGTTAGGGGTTTAGAAGGTGTTAGGGGTTTTGGGTTTGAGACTTAGATTCAGAAGCCTCGAGATTCCATGTATCAAGCTTGTTCTATGGTAGTTTCCCCAAAATAGGTGTACCCCAATATGGACCGACAAATATTCGAATCCTTTTTATAGTGACCCCGAATGGTACCCCTAATTTTGGGAAACCCTAAACCCTCAACCCTAAACCGCATATCCTAAGCCCTATATCCCCCTATAGAACCCCCTGCCCATTCCCCTTTTAAGGTAAGCCCTACATCCCCTTTGAGTAGCTTCATACCATCGGAAACCTATACCAGCACTCCTAGCTAGCAGCTCCCAAGTAGTCAACTATTGGGTGCTCAGTCCTTGGCGAGTTGGGTCTGAGGTGTGGGGGGCCTAGACCCTAGACCCTAAATACCCTAAACCCTAGGGTTTAGGGTTTAGGGGGTTTAGGGCGCAAGGTCTGGGATATAGCTCCCCGTGATGTTGTTGAGGGCTTGTGTCTGGTGGAGTTGCCACTTAGGGTGCTTCAGCAACCTGCCCTAAACCCAAAACCCTAAGCT
>CAJNIZ010011068.1:65102-77113 GCA_905231905.1 Symbiodinium pilosum | reverse complement strand
TTGGAGGATATGTGGCGGCGGGATTTCGGGTTTAGAGTTCGGGGTGGCTAGGATCTCTGCAATGTGATGGCCTGGACCCCCAAAGTATGTAGAATAATGGCCTTTTGGGCTATGTTTAGGGGATTTGGGCCATTCTTTTACCTACTTTGGGAGTTTAGGGGCTAGTTTCCTGAAAAGCTCCTGGCGTCACATGTAATGACAGGCTCCATTTGTGCAGTCTCTGCAACGTTGATCCAGTGAATGTGTGGCAAGGTGCCCCTGTTTGAAATATGCATGTAATCACAGCCATGGGCTTTTTGTGAGCGCTTGCGTCTACCAACACTAAACCCTAAACCCTGAAGTCTGTAGATACAGCTTGCTATGCAAACCGCCATCTGTCTCATGCTAAGCTACCAGGATTCTTTGAATCGAATCCCATGTTTACGGATAGCCCTAAGGGTCCAAGTACCGAATTATTATATACTCACCCAAAACCTGTACTACAATTACTATTATCCAAATCCCAAGTACCTAAGTATTGGGTACATGGACCCTAAACCCTAAACCCTAAGCCCTATAGTGTCATACCAAGGAGTGCTGAAAAATGTTAGTTCTGCTTTGAAGACCCTTGGGCCGGAGATTGCGGTCCCTCAGCTAATAGGTTTCCCTCATTCCCTACGAACCCTAAACCCTAAACCCTATAAACATGGAGATTCCTTTACCCTAAGGGTCCAAGTACCCAATAATTAGGTCCTTGGGATTTCGGTAATAGCATTTTTAGTACAGATTTTGGGTAAGTCTATGATTATTGGGTACTTGGACCCCTAAACCCTAAAGCCTAATCTCCTAAACCCTAAACCCTTAACGGCTATATAAGTAGCAGTTGCCGAGGCCAAGGGCCCTGTGAAGATTTTGCTGCGAGCTCAGCGGCTTGGGGTGTAGGGGTTTTAGGTGTTTAGGGTTCAGAGTTTAGGGTTTAGGTTTTGGGTTTTAGTGTTTAGGGTTGAAGTTTGAAGGTGTTAGGGTTTAGGTTTCAGGGTGTTGGGTTAAGGGCGCTTCTCACACATAAGTAAGTAGTTTCCATTCTCTTTACCGCGCTGCTGCTGAGAGCTGAGGAACCTTTTGCTGTTAATGCTATCATGAGGAAACCCTATTATGTACTATATACCCAGAGACTCATGATATGGTATATTCAATTGATTTCCTTAGCAGCAAC
Source organism: Symbiodinium pilosum (assembly GCA_905231905.1). NCBI lineage: Eukaryota > Dinophyceae > Suessiales > Symbiodiniaceae > Symbiodinium > Symbiodinium pilosum. The sequence continues at coordinate 75,918 of CAJNIZ010011068.1, read as the reverse complement.
CCAGTTTAATGTGGGTCTCGTGGTATATGCTCGAACCTATTCGGTGCCGCATCAGCATAGTTGGCCCCCTCAGGTTTTGCGACAGGATCATCGGCTTTGTTGGCAATTTTGAGGCTCTATGAGGCGAGAAGTACCAGTTTTTGCAAACTCAATCTTAATCCCCGAGGGTCCAAGTACCCAATAATCATATACTTTCCCAAAATCTGTACCAAAAATGCTATTACCAACATCCCAAGTACCTAATTATTGGGTACATGGACCCTTAGGGAATCTTAACGTTTGTATGGGGTGGATGCCCTGTTGTAGAGCTGATTAGTTGGGCTTTATGGATTTAGGTACCTATACTCCCCCTTAAGTAGATAGAATATGGGGTATATGGGGATCATATTATAATATACCCAAAGCCATATTCAATCTACCTAACGGGGACTGTATCTGCAACCCCAGTTACCAACAGTTTATGTGCTATACTGTTATACTTATACTAATCAGGGGTAATGCTTGCTGACCTATGGGTAATTATCAGGGTTGCAGGTGGTGCGTAGGAGTTAGGGCAGAGGGGTCGGGATGGAGGCCTTGAGGGTCCAAGTGCCCAACAATTTTGCGCTATACCTGCTACAGCTCTTAGGATGGATGTCTGGGGAGGCTTATGACTCTTGTACCATTGTTTGGCCTTGGGGATAGGAGGGGCAAAAGGCGGGGAAGCGTGTTTCTGAGGTTGCTGCTGGTTGCCCTGTACATGTCATCCCTACATGATGTGGTCTGCTTCTCAAGTGAGCTGATTACGGGGAAAGTGGCGCGGTTGCTTGCATGTGTCGTACCTGTCCCCCCAAATATCTACAGTTCTATGCCTATCCATTAGGTGGCAAAATAAGTACTTAACTGTACAGTAGATCATTGTGGTTAGGCACGCGGAGAAGAACATGAGGAATACCCTTATTCAAACCCTTATACCCGACCTAGCCTAGCAGCAGGGCTGTCGTTGCTTTACACGGACCGCCGCCCAAACACCTGCCGTGGTAGGTTCAGGATGTAGGGCTTTGCATTTAATTGATTTGGTGGGGCGGGGTGTTGCGGCGGACCGGACTGGGAGAAGAAATCGCTTGATGAGAGGAAGCATTGGATCCTCGTGAGCCAGGTGGAGGTGTCTGACTACGGGTGTTGGGAGGGTGCCCTCAACAAGGTCAGATATGTTACGTGGCAGTTGCTCGCCTCTCCAAACAAAACCGCAGTGTGGCGTCAAACAAAGACATACAAGACTTCCTCTCTCACACCATCAAGGACGAAGACATGCTTTGCAGCGTCAAGAACACCCTGTTGTCATGCACTTTCTGAGGCTAACTGCCCAGCCGTATGGGTATGTTTCGTGCGACGGCAGAGAGACTTCCCTTGGCAGACGGGCCTTAGAACATATCATCTGTGTCACGTGCATCCCTGTATCCTTTGCCTTCTTATAGAATGATGGCGGCTGAATGCCAAAACCGTAATAGCAGCTTTTTAGATAGGATCCTAAATTCGAGGCTTCGGGCCTCGATCTATAGATCTCAACATTACAGATCCCAAATCCTTGACCCTCAACCCTATAGCCCCAACTACATGAGCCTAATAAGGGAACCTATGGAGTTTATGGCAGGTATAAAAGGATTTCAGGGGTAAGGGCCATAACTAGGGGCCCATGGTTTCAAGCTTCGAAAGTACCCACCGCATAGTAGCAATTACTTCCTATTTGTAATATATCACCCATAGAATCGGTAACCGGACCCTAAACCTTAAACCCATATGAGCTATAGTCTAAACTCCTTAAAGGGGGTTATATAGGGGAGTATATAGTGGAGTATTCTACGGGTGACTAAGGGGGATACTAGGAGTTTAGACTATGGCTCATATGTAGGAGGCCCCAAGTCCTAAACTCTGTTCCCTGGTTACCAAGTTGCTAGTACTACGTGTACCATAGGGAGTCGCCACCATGGACCCCAATCCCCGGACCTTGTAGATTCTATTGGGTAGTTCCCAAAATTTGGGTTCTATTTGGGTATATACCCCTAAATATAGTAGGTGCCGCAGTATACTCGATAACTAAAAGAGGCCCATCATTTTGAGAATAACCCAAATTATTCACTCAGCCTGACAGACTACAGCTTCCTGAAACTAGAAACCTGAAACAATCAGACATGGTGCCTTCTTGTGTGGAGGAGCTCAACATAGTATACTCCGCGTTTGAAACGCTAATCTAAATATTCATTTACCCTATCAGGGTCCAAGTACCAAATTAGTACGTACTTACTCAAAACCCAAGTACCTAATTATTGGGTACTTGGACCTTAAACGCTACGTATCCCTATGTATCCCTTTTCAAGGAACCCAATTATGGGGTACTTGGACCCTCTGGGTTAGGTCCCTAGATTCGACTTTAAGCCTGTCTGCTGTGATTGGAGCTTGCAGGATTGGACCGGTCTCATTGCCGCAGGACCTTGCTAGCTTGGGTCAAGAGAGAGCCATAAGCACCATTAAAGGGGCATATATACTGGAAAGGAGAGTACTCCAGGGGTAATTCAGGGGGATACTAGGAGGTTAGGCTATGGCTCATAAGAGCTGGGTAAATTAGAACGAGCTTACCTCAAGTTGTAGTTTGCATAGAAAATAGACAGACCCAAATCGCCTTAATTTCGGATCTATCATGATTTTGAGCCCTAAGGCCTACGCTGCGGGAGGTTATCTTGGCCTTGAATGTAAACCTGCAAGGGTTGAGCCGAAGGTGCGAGGATTGGGTCTACTGTGGAAGCCTGAATTTTAGTAGGAGTTTAGGGTTCAGTTTTTGATGGAGGAAAACGCTTTCATGTGGATTTGAATATGGACCCCGCGAGATTCTCGTGTGCTCCCAGTATGTGCCTGGGGTCCTGGGGCTTGCTGCTTGTCTTTCCTCGCGGTGTTTCCCAGAACTGGGGGCACCTTTTTGGGAGGCTCCCTATATTAAGGATGGTAAAATTTGGGGGATCTATGTTAGGGTCCCCATATTTGCGGAAACTCCCAAATAGTATTACCCTAAGGGTCCAAGTACCCAATAATCATATACTTACCCAAAATCTGTACTAAAAATGCTATTACCAAAATCCCAGGGACCTAATTATTGGGTACTTGGACCCTTAGGGTTAGTTTGCTTTCCTGCCTGATCCACTCCGTACTGACAAGCAGAAACTTTGGCACCTCCAGCTCCCTCTGAACAAGAAACATCTGGGAGTTTCCCAAAGTTAGGGGTACCTTTAAAGGGGTTTATAGGGATTCTATAGGGGTATTTTAGGGTTTGGGGTTTACAGTTTCCCAAAATTAGGGGTATCTTGGGGTCCCCATAAAAAGGAGTATCGTATATTGGGGTCTATATTAGGGTCCTCCTATTGAGGGAAACCACCCTCTGGGTTCATGGCTTGCGGCGTAGGAGCAAGCTGGGAGTGAAATGAATGCCGTCCTCGAGCAAGAGCAGCCGCCTGAAACCTTTGAAAACGAGCTCGACAACCAAATCCTTAGTCGCAAGTCCTCAGGCCTCAAACCTGAAAACCCTAAACCCTAATTAAACCCTCAAACCCTAAACCCTCAACCTTAAACTCTAAACCCGAAGCCCTTAAAGCCCTAGATTCAGAAGCGATCTTCTTCTGAAGGATCCTGGGGAGGCTCTCCTGAGGGGACAGGCCCTGGGGTTTAGGGTTTAGGGTCACGTCCGTTTCCCAGAGGGTCTAAGTACCCAATTATTAGGTACTTGGGGTTTGGGTATGATAGTAATTGTAGTACAGGTTAGGGGTAAGTGTATGAGAATTAGGTACTTGGACCCTTAGGGTTTGGCATTGCTCAAAGATGTTGAGATAAGGGATTACCTAGCCCAAACTACCTGCAGCTACGTAGCAAGTGCTCTCTCATACAACTGTAGGTAGCTGGGGTTACGGTAAGGCTTACACAGACCTCAAACTTGCCGGTGTGCACCCACTACTCCAGTGCCAAAGGCTGTGTTAAGAGTGCTTGTACGGGTTCTGAGTTGGTTGGTTGGGGGTTGCATGTTTGGGGTTGAGCCTGTAGGGTTCGTGGCCCAGGGTTCGGGTGTAGGTAGAATCAAGGACTTGGGGCTGGGTTGAAACGCCTGAGTCCCAAAACCCAGACTTCTGAACTCCATATGCGGGTTTCCAAGAGTCAGGGGCTCCTATTTGGGCCTCCTTGTGGTAAGGGTTATCGTAGAATTGAGATCAAAAGGTGGACCCTTTTCTTTGGAAAGCCTCATATTCAAAATCACTGAACCCTTAACCGTCCCTCTTCAAGACCCTTCGCACTTGACAGGTGGCCATCAAGAACCCCAAAGGCGAACCTGTGGCCTGTGTTGCGCTGGACATTGAGGCCAGCAGCCGTGGACTCTCTGAGTTTAGGGCTTACCTCCCCCAGATCAGATGGAATCCCAAAATGCATCCCCTGCTTTGAAGGGCCTGGGTTTAGGGTTTAGGGTTTAGGGTGATCCCTATGGGCCTTAATATTAGGATCCCTATTATAACCGGTCTTTTGAGCGGGGTTCTACGGAGCTCCGTGTGACCTTGGGCGCGGGTAGGGGGCTTCTATGGGAAGTCGGAGTGTGCTCCAGCAATTTGGGGTTTCCTAGACTTTGGGGGGTACTATTTTGGGGGTCCCCGTAAAGAGGATTAGAGTATTTGGGGTCTATATTGGGATACCCCTATTTAGGGAAACTGCCATTTGCATGGTGAATGCTTGCGAGATTCTTTGAGAGGGTGCAGTGTGCATAGGGTGCTGCCTTTGGTATCCGAAGTGATGAGACCCTACCTCAGATTCACATTACCCTAAGAGTCCAAGTGCCTAATAATCACATACCTACCTAAAACCTGTACTATAATTACTATTACCCAAATCCCAAGTACCTAAATATTGGGTACATGGACCCTCTGGGTTAGGTACTTTCCGAATCATGGCTATTTTCTGGGGATTGTTCAAGACTTGCTGCAGAGGATGCCCCTCCACCATATTCAACGGTGACTCCTGAATGCTGAGCATGTTAGTTCTCTTCAGCTCATGCACGGAAACTTGGCTCTTCGCCAGATGCAGATTCAGTTCATGAGCCTTGGCTCCACCTGAAATCGTATTAGGGATCCTAGTATCATTTAGGGTATATTCCCTGATTAAGGGATATTGGGCTTTCCACCCAGCATTGCGGTTGGATGCTGAGTTCAAGCCCGTGTCCTTTGCCTTTCCGCGTAGTTTGCCTTGGGGGCTCTCAGGGCACGTGGATGTGAAAACTGCCCTACCTGACTACTTGCAACGCTCAATACCTACAGCTCAGTGCCTAACCCTAGGGCTCCAAATGGCCCAATGTAGGTACTATGTATAGACACTGGGGCCCAATGTAGGTATCATTTATAGACATGGAGCCACATGGTAATTAGCAGGCGCAACGGTGCAGCCCATAGAACTGTAGGTAATTCGGGTTAAGGGAGGATTCCCAAGCTCTGCATACCCCCGGCTTAGGGTCCAAATGCCAACATAGTGCATAGTTTTGGCCAAAAGGGGTTCCTATATAGATACTTGATGGGGGCCGAAGGTCTTGGACGCTGCCAAAAAGCAGAACACAATTCCTGCCTCCCCCAAACAGGTACCTTTGGCGGAGGTGCCTCCACCACAGGCCTCAGATTGAGGGTTCATGGGTAGCTGTAAAGGATTGTAAAGATTTCGTACTGTTTACCGCGCTTATAAATACCCCAAGGGTGTATGTAGCCAACTATGATGGTTTTAGGTACCAACACCAAACTGCCCCATGGCTTTTGGTACCTAAAGCCCTCATATTCGGGTCCTTTGACCCTCAGCGTTACCCATGAAACTTCAGGTGCGTATCATGCTGCAGGTTTTTCAGGTCTGGGCTTTGGGGTAGTTTCGGGCTGAGGGTTTTGGGCAAAGTTGCTTTGAATTGTTTCTTCGAGAGCCGCAGCGTCTTTCTGCGCGAGTGGGTTCTTATATGCGGACAAATGAGGTGCCAACGAGAAGCAGCTTTGGAAAGATGTGGCCACTGGCATCGTCTTCTCGAAGTAAACCTATACATCCGTGAGCTGAACTGGGTACGCTTTGGTATCCTGAAGCGATTTACCCAAGCAGAAGTTGCAGTTTCAATTGCATAGGTGTTGCGCCGCCTCCCGTAAGGGACAGTAATGTCTGAAACTTGACAGACGTAATCATTGCTAGAATCCACGGAGCATGTAACATGAAGCTTGGTCAAGGTTCATGTACTGGCGTGAGCAATCCCTGTAAGGACCCAAGTAGGCATGTTGCAAATGCTTGTAACCTTCTTAAAAGAATCCATCTATAATGCCCAATAACGCTCCATAAGGGCCCTTGTAATTCCCGTATAATCCCTCCAAATCCATGAGGTCCCTATTGGCCTCCATGTTGAGATACTTCGACTTGCACCACCAAGTACTGATCCAGGAACCATGTCAGGCCCAACGTATATTCTACATCCTGCATGGTTCTTGGACCTCTGGCATGTGCTCCCCCAGCACTAGTGCTAATGGGACCTACAGATGTAGTCAAGTCTTTGGGATACCTTCCTGTGTATCAAACCCTAGACCTTACACCCTAAACCCCTAAGCCCTAAACCCTGAAAAACCTCATCCTTACACCCGCTTTGTTTCGTAGCTTCAACGGCAGATACCCCTTAAACAAGGAATCACGTCAACAGGCCAAGTGCCCTAAACGGCACAGCCACCCCAATGACCTGCAGTTAAGGCTTAGGGTTCAAGCTTTAGGGTTTAGGGTCTAGTGCCCTACCCCAGGGATCCTAGCCATGATAGTGGTTTAGGGTTTAGGAGCCCAATGTAATTAGGTAATATTTACAGACTTTTCGGCCCAATGTAGGTATTCTTCGTATACTTGGATCCCTTTTGCTACTTAAGCATCATAACCCATAAAGCAGCAGGAAATTGGGGCTACAGGTACACCCCAAACCCTGACCCCAAATCCCCAGATAACATCATAGTTTCCATTTTCTTTTCCATTCTAAGCATCGCATAGACCCCTATAGCCCCCTTTGAAGGAAACTTCTCAAACTTGCATGTTCACTCAGAGATTAGGTAAGATGACTGCGTTTTGAACCTCTAGCCAAGCAAAACAAAATCGTGGACCACGAAACGGCCAATGATACTTTCCTTCTGTAGTCTAGCTACCAACATTATCCCCTTGTGGCCCTCATATAGGTATAACCGTAAGGGTCCAAGTACCTAATAATCATATACTTACCCAAAACCTGTACTATGATCATTATTACCCAAATCCCAAGTACCTAATTATTGGGTACATGGACCCTCTGGGTAATGGATATACCCGAACTTCCTAGTCTACTCAAGCAGAAACGGAATCGATGTCACGCTTGACGCAGGTCCTTCCCAGCGCTGAGGAAGTCAGCCACTGGGTTGTGTGATGAGGTTGCGGATGTTGAGCAGGGGGTCTAGAGTTTAGGGTTAGTTGTTTTGAGGTGTCCCTGTAACCCCAACTATCTACGGCTTTTATGACTTGTACATATTTATTAGGGGATTATTGCTGGTAAGCTCTAGGTCGCTGGGGTTCCAGGTAGGGTGTGGGGGTTGAGGGCTTCATGCTTGTTAGGGTTCAGGGTTTATAGGGCTTAGAGGGGTGTCTGTACGCTCAGGGAGCAGCGCAATGATCGCACATATGCCGTAGTCTTGACCTGCCCGCGCACTTGGTCGCTTTCTTAGCCAAGCCCATTCAACTGAAGTGTCGGAGACAACCATCCTGCTATGCAAGCCACCCACATATTCGATTGTTGTCAAGACATCACGCTTGCAGGGCATTCTTGAAGAGCGCCCTTGAAGTTGAGCATCTCCAAACCAAACCAGGAACCCTCAACATGGAACCATGAAGCATCTTTTTAAAGCTGCCTGCGGCTTCGCAGGTTGCGACACACTCCTGCACTACCTATCTGCCCCGAACTAACATAGAACTCCACAGCACCTACGAGGGTTGACCTTCTACTACTTGGAGGGTCAGGGGGACTTAGTAAGTAGGTAAATAATCCCTATAACCCATATAGTAACCCCAAGTATCCCCATTATTAACCTAGTTACTAAGTCCCCCTCACCCTCTAAGTACTGTTCCTACTCTGCCACAATCTTTCTGGTGTTTCATAGGGAAGAGGGGAAGAAAATCCCTACGTAGTGCCCATATAATGTGTTCCCTCATTTCCTACTCACCCTGGTTAGTAGAGGGAGACAGGTAAAGATCAATCAACCCTATGAATTTGAAGTGCAAGTTTTCGCCAAGCTTTAGCCGCCACTCTACATATGTTGTTCTAGACAAAGCCCTATCTGTATTTAGTAGTAGCTATATACCCCTCTTACTGTAGGTGACGGGGTTACAAGTAAAACCGAAGCCCTGCTTGTGTAGTAGTTTTCATACTTGTTCCAGTTCCGCATATCCCCTATACTGTACCTAAAGTGCAACCAAGGCTTTTGTAACAAGCCAACCGACCACTTCAAGAACGTGCTCTTCCTGGCTTGCCGGGTTGGGTGTGCAAGAGCCATAGGGTTCACGGTAAGTACTCGCAGTAATACAATTCATACCAGTAGTAGCAGCAGGAGTACTAGTAACGATACTAGTGAGGGTCAAGTAATGTTTGTAATCGTAACAGTATGAATCGCGATGGCAGTAGTAAAGTACTACTAATACTGGTAATGTTTGTTTTCGGCGAACTTAGCAACGTCACCAGCCCGCCCCATGGTTTCTACAAGTGTCAGAAAGGCTGAAGCCATGACTTCCGCTCGGCCTCCAGAAGCAATCCATGCTTGCTTCAACTTGACATGGGGGCCCTTGCATCTTTTCCTTAGAGAGCCACCGCGGGAAGTTGATTTGTAACGCAAAAAATCATTCAAGCACACTGAGGCATTTCCGTTGCCCCGGGTTGTTCAACTCGTACTCCCTACGTGATGTGCCTTGGAATTCCCAGTACTCTCTTATTGGCTTCCATCTGTTTCCCGTGCAGCCTATGGACTGCTGTTAGAAGGATGTAGGTCTTCCCAGGTGGAAATGCGTGCGAGAGACAATGTGGGTAATTCAGGGAATCGGGATTGCCAGTATGCCAGAAGGGCCAGCACTGTCATGTTCTCAAGGGCACCCCTGCGTGATAAGCACCAGATGATGGGTACACCCGTGCAAGGCCCATGTACGGACACCCTAAGGATCCAAGTACCTAATAGTCATATACTTACCCAAAACCTGCACTGTAATTACTCTTGCCAAAGACCCGAAGTCTCTAATTGTTGGGTTCTTGGACCCTTCAGGACACATAACGGTAACCCTAAACCTAACTTTAAAACGGTGTTGGCATGGGATTCCCTGAAGGGGTAGACCCACCTGGGGCTGTCCTTGACATTACCAGGAGCCTTACAAGACGAGTCCCGTACATGGATGACACAGGGATTGTGTAAGGATTGTATTGGAACTTTATAGGGCTTAGGTATAGGACTATACAAAAATTATAGGAATCATATGCGGGCTGCAGAGGAACTAGATAGGACTGTTTTGGAAGTACATGGGGACCGTGTGAGAGTTAGACAGCGACTTTAGGAATTACACTGGGGCTACAAAGGGTTCAGAAGCTTGCCCAACCATGCTCCCGCTGGTGTTAGAAAGCCTGACCTCTACAGGGTTTAGGGTCTAGGGTTTATAGTCCCCCTTAAGTAGATAGAATATCGGTTATATACATATATATATATGGGATCTTATTATAATGTACCCAAAGCCATATTCTATCTACTTAAGGGGGACTATGGCATTCAGGGAGAACTTGAAGCATTCTTGAAGAATCTTTCTGAGCCTCTCTAGACTTTCGGTTTGATCTGATGCAAGAAAACCAACCGCAAAATCGTGGCCACATCCCAGCGGGGCCCATACGCCCGAATTATGCAATACTATTTCACCCAAACCCTATATAATCCAATATGGACTAAATGACTAAAGTTAGGTTGGGGGGGGACCTAGAAGGGGATGTATAGGGGTTTAGGGGGGATATACCGTAACTTCAGTTCAGGGCTCATATTAACAACCTTGTTAATAGCCATTAAACAGCTGGTGTCGGGCTCTCTGGGATTCTTGAAAAGCCCCAGGTCTCGCTAACAACGAAGGGCGAGGCAGGACATGGTGTCTAGAGGGCTACATATTCAATACGGTTAATACACCAATTATGGAAAACCAAATGGACAAGAACTTGGAAAATCAAGTGGAAACTGAAATTATAGAATAGTTTATAGGGATTAGGGTTTAGGGTTTAAGGTTTAGGGTCTCCGTCTGTTCGGCAGAGGGTGCAAGTACCCAAGAATAAGGTACTTAGGCTTGAGGCAATAGTAATCGTAGTACAGGTTTTGACTAAGTACATATTAATTTGCTACTTGGACCCTACACCATAAGCCCTGTAACTGGAATAATCAGGCACTTGGACCCTTAGGGTTATATAGCGGGCCATATCGGGATTGTATAAGAACTTGATAGAGCTTTATGTCTGGGGCTAGACAAGGATTATATAGGGACTGCATACAGAAATTATGTGGAGACAATATCCGGACGGACTTTCTAGGGATTACATAGGGACTACATACGGTCTACAAAGGATTATACAAAGATCATATGGGGAACAGATTTTTGTAATATAGGGACCTTATAGGGACTAGGCAGGGATTGCAATTTCCAAAAACAGGATTCTCCATCTAGTCTATGTAGGTCCTACTTGTGGATAGCTGGGGGCTAGAAAGGCTAAACCCTAAACCCTAAA
>CAJNIZ010011068.1:37822-65027 GCA_905231905.1 Symbiodinium pilosum | reverse complement strand
CTAAACCCTAAACCCTAAGGGGAGGTCTAGGGATGGTTTGAGGTTTGAGCCTCAAGGTTGGGTTTGGGGCTTAGGACCTAGGATTTTCGGGGTTTAGGTTTCGAGGGTGTCGGGTTTCATGTTCAGTTGGGATTTGGGAATCTGGGCAGTTGGGAGTACGCCTTGCATATTTCTGAAGAGACTCTGCTACATTGCTTTGAAGAACTCATTCAGCGATGAGTGAAGCCCGTCTACTTGCTGCTTCATGTGCAGTTGCTGTCTGATGGGGTTGTTATTCACTACTGAGAACCACCCATAAAACCTCTAAGTAGGGCAAGCTGGTATGTTCCAGGTTAAGGATTCAAGGCTCCGGATTGAGAGCCTGCAGGTAATGGATAGCCGCAGGTTCTAGGGCCTATCCCAGAGGGTCCATGTACCNNGGTACTTGGGATTTGGGTAATAGCATTTTTTAGTACAGATTTTGGGTAAGTATATGATTATTGGGTACTTGGACCCTTAGGGTATTATTATAAGGTTTAGCATGTAGGGTTGGGGTTGAATCGCTCAGGGTCCACTTAAGGTTTGGGACCCTTTATGGTTCAGGATTTATGAGGAATGAGATTTTAAGGCATTCCTGTCAAACAGAGCTTGTACAGGCATCGTCTAAAGATACTGTTAGCCGATTATGTCCATGGAGATTCTCAGATCGTTTGCGACGACGGCTACACTAGGAGCGGATTTGCAAGCTTGCTGGGCCTGCTGGTCGTTTTCCCAGAAAGGATCCGTTGTATTTGGTAGTTTCCCAAAATAAGGGGACCCCAATATAGACCCAAAAATGCTGTGATCCTTAATATGCGGGGCCTCCAAAATCGTACCCCTAATTTGGGGAAACCGCCCGTTCTCGACTATGCAGCCAGGGGCGGTCCAGACACTCTTGTGCGTTTAGAAGGAATGACTTACATTTGACATCATAAGTTGTTGGCAGGCTGCTGGTAATGGTCAGTTGTCTATGCTCTTCAACGGAGACACCACCTACAGCTCCGCTATTTGCTTACGTGACGAGTCTCCCTAAACCCTAAACCCCGAAACCCTAAACCCCTAAAATCTAAATCCCTCAAAACTAAACCCTAAACCCCTAATGATTTTGCGTTTGATCCACGGGCCTGCCAATGGTCCTCACACATCTAGGTGAGCCCCTTCCCCTGACCCCAATGACCCCCGTAGGCATCACCAATAAGGCTGTAGGTAATTGGGGTTTCAGATATCCTGTATATACACATAAATTGTTGTTTCCCTTTTCTTTTCCATTGCAGAAACCTTAGCCTATATAGGATATACTCCCTCGGGGGGCCTTGTAGAAAAAACACACACGCATATACATATCCTAGAGGTTTTCGGGTCTAGGGTTAATCCTGCAAGCCATGCGGCTCCAGGTGACACAGCTAACTGGCACTTTGGACGAGGACTGTCTAAATGCCATTTCCAGAGGGTCCAAGTACCCAATAATTATTTACTTGGGTTTTGGGTAATAGTAATTATAGTACACGTTTTAGGTAAGTATATGATTATTAGGTACTTGGACCCTAAACTCTAAATATCCCCATATACCCCTATATACCCCCTTTAAAGGGACCTATGTATATGATTATTGGGTACTTGGACCCTTAGGGATTGTTTGCTCAGACAAGCTGCTTTGGGTTTTCAGTTTAAGTTCAGGGTATAAAGGTTTGCGGCTTAGTACTTTGTGTGGGGTTGTAGCTGGGATAGCACTACCTATTCGGTTATACGTACACAACCTACAGCTGCCCATGAAGTTCTTTACCTCCAAGGCTTCAAGGCTGTCTCAGTGCACTCTGACTCGAGCCATCCTGCGCCAGATAAGTTGAGTACTGAATGCCTTCCCCTTAGGGTCCAAGTACCCAGTACTTAGGTACTGGGGTTTTGGGTAATAGTAATTGTAGTACATGTTTTGGGTAAGTATATAATAATTAGGTACTTGGACTCTCAGGGTTCGCAGCTTTGTCTTCAGCATTTTGGTTCGGCCTATTTGAAAACAGGACGTTGGTAAGCCAAATGCCCCAAACAGGAACCCTATAACCATCATGTGTTTCGACTGAGGTCCTAATTGTGCGGGGTCAGAGTAACGGAAACCTCTTCATGGCTATAAGCTGTTAGTATTCTTGTCGGGCATACAGAAATCAAAGCCCGGAAGTTTCATGCTTTGCCACAGAGCTTTTCACGCTTAAACTCGACAGCTTCAGCTCCTCAAGCTGCCGAACTCGTGGCGTAGGCCCTGCCTGGCAGTTGCTTTACCTGTAGTCCGAGCTATTTTAGGTAGAGATAGCCATGCTAGCGGTGCGTGATTCAAACTGTTAGGGCCCCTGCTTTGCGTCCAAGAACCCAATTCATGGGCACTTTGGGTGTGGGGATACGGTATCAGTGATTGCAGGGCAATTTGGGAGAAGGGTGTGAGTACTACCTTCCTGGACGCTTAAGGTGTGACTGTCCCCTAAACCCTCAACCTTAAACCCCAAACCCTACTTGAGTAGTATTTTATTTGAGGATATTATGGTACCCTATATAGAGAAAGATTGTATCCTCCGTTTGGGTATAGCATTTTATATAATGAATATTATCTTACTAGGTTCAAACACCAAAAAAGGCTATTCACTTTGGATTCAGGGACTCGGCTCAGGCGTGCGCTAAAGGCATGTACTGCAGCCTGAAGAATTCGGAAGGCCCCCCCCCCCCCCCTGATTTTGATCCCGGTGTAATGTGTCAGATTCTGCTCCAGATCCTTTTTGTCAGGTTTGCCGAAATCCGCTGTCCTATTTTGCAGTTGCTTTTCCTGTTTTGCAGGGCTTTATGGCGAATTCCCTAAATCCTGAATCCTAAACCCCAAACCCTAAAACCTAAACCCTGTGCTTGCGAAGCAGGGCCTGCTTCACCTTGAGCCACCAAGCTCGGTGATCGCATGGCCCCAAACATCCAGCCTAAGACCTCCAACTCAAAACCAGGGTTTAGGGTTTCGGATTGAGGGTTTAGGGTTGAGGGTTTAGGGTTTAGGGCTGATCTTTACCATCATCGCCCCAGGTGGGTCTCCAGACTGTTTAGGTAGGGTGGGCAGCTAGGCCGAAAATCAGTCTACGAATTATGCGGTTGCGGTAATAGCCAGTCTTTTGCTATGGCTTTCTAAGTTTGGGAGCACCTGCCACCTGTGGATCTACCATACGGAGCTGACTCGACTGACCCCAGCAGTCAAAACAGGATTTGACCAGTGTCGTGGCGCACATTGACTTGACCGTGCAGGCGCGCCTCAATTCGAGAGCCTCGGGGAGGACCCTAAGATATTTTCAGGATTATCTCAAGACACAAAACAGAGGCAGCGGTGGACTGTAGGAGTCTACAGGCGGCAGAATTGAGGGTCTTGTGCGGGGACATGCTACAGAGCACTCAGTGTGTTGGGACTAATCGTAAGACAGCACATGTGCTTGCAACGGCATGAACTTCTCGGCAAGGACTCAGCAGCATATCCCATGACGTCCTGTAGAATTTATACCTTATGACTGCTTCAACTCCCGAAAACTCGGACAAGCGCTTTTTCCAGTCCCTTTGGGGGTCCTTAAGATGTATAGACTCTATATTTTCTGGCATGCACAGAAGGACTCTTACTTCGGGTTGGTGCACAGATTCCTATAGTATGTTGATTGGAAGACTCTTGCCTCAAGCTTCTTGTGTGGACATGGTTGTGGCTCGACGGGCTTTGCTTGCGAAGCTGAATTCTCCGTTTTTTCAGGAGTGTGGGTGGCTTCAACAGATACTATCCAAACTTGTTCAGGGTCCTAGAATTAAAGGAGTGCAAGGATTGCTGGCTCGCCTTCCCATAGGGTTCAGGGGTTTAGGGTTTCAATGTCTCCTATCTTCCGCCCTGTGTTCACCAGGCAGTTTTTCAAGTTACTTCTCAAAGCATCCTGAAAGAGGAAGTTGCAGAATCATTACAGTGCCCCACATTCCCGAAGGGTCCATGTACCCAATAATTAGGTACTTGGGATTTGGGTAATAGTAATTATAGTACAGGTTTTGGGTAAGTATATGACTATTGGGTACTTGGACCCTTAGGGTACAATGCCCCCCACATTCCTGTGCTGGGTCATTGGGGGATATAGCTTCTTGATGTGTAGTACACTAAATACTTAATGCCAATGGGGAAGATAGACGCATGTTTTCCACATTATCCCGATAATGTACCCGTATGGTTCCTACGGTGGTTTCAGTTCAGAAGAACACCCTAAATCCTAAAGCACCCTAAACCATTTTGAGCTTAAAACCATAAACCGTAAAGGCAGCCTAAATCCTAAACCCCAAACCAATCATGATTGTATGTATCATAGGCAATCCCAAGTTCTCTGTGTGCGTGTCTGGACGTCAACATGTAATTTGACGGGCTTCCACACAATCTGCGCCTCCCCCGAGCACCCTCTGTACAATCCAGGTCTACGCCCACAAACAGGAGCTGCATTGACCCCAATCAAGGGTAGTTGGGGGTTCCTAACAGGTGGCTTAGTCTTCGCATTGCTTGGCTTGAGCTTCGTTGTTGGGAGAAACCGACCGCAGCAGCAGCCACAAGACTATAGGGCCCCTTGAAGGGGGTATACAAGGGATATACTAGTGTAAAAGAAAATGAAAACAACTGTACTAGTTAGGGTTTAACGTGTAGGGTATCTCCCAAAGCCCTCGCTGATGCATAGGAGCTTCCAAGCATGATGGTGTATTCTTGGGGGTCCATTACCCCGGGGCTGGGATGTAGACACTTTTACAGGCACTAGGGCCCAATGTAGGTGCTATTTTTAGACGTAGCGCCTCAGGGTTAGCAAGGATCCCATTCGAATCATAGCCACACCACGCCTGCACCATGTACGTAATCGGATACCCTAGACCCTAAACCCCAAACAGGGGGTCGACATGTTTCTAGATCATTGCTTATGTGCCCAATGCGGGCCGGTTTGGCGTGGTTTCTTTGATTGGGCTGGAAGAGGAGAGGCAGAGAGGTGTAGGATATGATCCTCTGGTAGTACACCTCAAACCCCAGCCTTTCCGCTCAGGCTAGGTTGGGAAAATTTGGGAAAGCCTAACGCTGGGGCTCCATGTCTATAGATAATACCTACATTGGGCCCCAATGACTGCAAATAGTACCTACAAAGGGCTGTTTGGAGCCCCAGCGTAAGTTAAGCCCATTCTAACCTACTATAGGCAACTCTAGTGCTTCGGAAAAGTCATAGCTACCTAGCCGAGAACGTGAGTT
Source organism: Symbiodinium pilosum (assembly GCA_905231905.1). NCBI lineage: Eukaryota > Dinophyceae > Suessiales > Symbiodiniaceae > Symbiodinium > Symbiodinium pilosum. Next base: position 59,746 of record CAJNIZ010011068.1, on the reverse strand, counting down.
TTCCTCATGTGCTCAGCCCTAAACTGCAAACTGGAAATCCAAAACTAACTCAGAGAGTCCATGTACCCAATAATTAGGTACTTGGGATTTGGGTAATAGTAACTGTAGTTCAGGTTTTGGACAAGTATATATTATACTTATCAGGCACTTGGACCCTCAGGGTAATACTCTAGATTTGTTTTGCAAAAGTGGGTGCTGCCCGCAGGCCCTGTTTGTCAAGCTTCCCGTGAAGATGCTGCAGCCTTACCGGTTGACGGGAGGAAGAGGGGATTAATAGTTCTGCAAGATACTTGTTTCGGGTTTAGAGTTTAGGGTTTAGATCTGTAAGAAAAGAAGAGGGATATTCAAGATTCATGTGAAGGAAAAAGGGCTTGGGGTTGGAGGATCACAAAGCCAAGAGCGGGGTTGCGCTTGCTGTTCGACAGGAGGGCACGGCATAAGGGCCTAATTGTTTCAGAAGTGTGTTACCCCAAAAACGGGTCTGTTGGAAATTCCAGGAAAGCTGATCACCAAGCCATCCCTTTCAGCGTAGCAATGACTCGACTTGACTTGACAAGCCCTGCAGTGGTCAACAAAGTTTCTGCTTTTGGACTGTCCAGGCTCCATCAAATACTTCCGACTCCCGAAGAGTTAAAGATTGAGTGTGGTGGGTAGGGCTTAGGGTGGCACGTCTAGGGCTGAGGCACTATTATGGGTGTAGGGTTTAGGGTTCAGGGCTATTCGTCCATCCAGTTAAGAACTTATTTCATAGCATTGTGGCGACCCCTGCAAGCCATGAAATGCTTCAGATGTCTGGTAAAGGGCCAGCCAGCAAAAAAGAAGGCTCATAAGGCCGAGCAGCCCACCCGGCACTAATTTGGGTTCTCTGAGGGTAAGCTGCCAGCCCTAGATGAGGTATAGTCAAATCTCCTTCAAAGGGGGGAAATAGGGGATTATATAGGGGACTACTAAGACTAAGACTATGGCTCAGATGTCCCCACGGCAGAAGGTTGCTGTCATCTCCTGAGATCACCCTCTCGTGTTTCGAGCCAGCAGGTTGAAGACAAGATCCATGCTCAATTTTTTTTTGTACCTTCTTGGGGGTCCCTAAATTGAAGACTATAGAATTAAGGGGTCTATATTGGAGGTCCTCTATGTTTATGCATGCAGTCAGCTGACACTTCGAGCGAATACTCGGCTGAAGAAACCACATGGAACTTGGAGCCTGTGCCTGATTACCGATCACGAAAGAGTCGCCCTATTTTGGGAAACTACCATAGTTGTGTCCCCATTTGGTGGTTTCTTGAATCTAAAAACTTTATAAAAAGGCCAGGAGATGTGCAATGTCCACATTTGCAGGGCTTGGCTTGTAGATGGAATTCTTCAGAACGGACAAGGACCGACGGTGTTGAAAAATTGCGCACGCTGAGGCAGACCCCTTTATCCCCCTCTTCGGTCGTCTATGCACAGCACAACTTGCGTTTCAACATATCCCAATTATATTTTAGGCCCAGCGACACTCCTGAGCTCTATTGTTACCTACAAGGTTATTATAGACCCAGTTCCAAACTGGAAGCCATGGACACCCATAAAAAGCAGGACACCGAGCTTTAGCAAGCCCTATATCATTCTTCAACGCTCCCTGTCTGGGTCTTATATGACTATGTCCTAAACCCCACATCTTCAGCACTGAGCCTCACACCTGATCTTTCAGAACCTCTTCCGTAATTCTTTCACAATGTTCAGAACTCTAATCCATTTTCACGCCCAAGCCCTAAGTATCCTTGAGACTTGCTGTTGGAGCGTAAATAATTTCTAACATTACGGTCCCTGAGTACTTGTATAACTATAGAGTATTGTAATTAAACCTCGAAGTCATACTCAAGTATAAAGGCCCCTACATTAGATTCTTAATCCCCAGAATCAAAACGCCCCAAGCTCGCCATTTGAGGGCCATCCCGGTGGCATTCTCCCCAGCCGTACCGAAAGGCGACGTGAAGCGATTGCCCCAGAGCTACAGTCCTCTTTCGGTAGACAAAGGGTTCAGGGTGTAGTGCAGTAACTCGAATACTTACCAATATATCCTTCAGAATTTACAATTATTATACGAGCTATAGTCTAAACTGCTAGCATCCCCTTTCGTGAACCCTACAATACTTCCCTCTTTAATCCCTTGTGTCACCCCCTTTGAGGAGTTTTTCACTATAGCTTATATCCTAATGCTCTGGTAGACACCGAAATCCAACCTCCTTAGAGCTTAAGGTTGGGAATGAAATTGCTTTTCCCTAAGGGTCCAAGGGCCCAAATGATAGAGTTTTAGGACCCAAATACCATCATAATAATGGTATCTGCGTCCTAAAGCCCCATTATTTGACCCTTAGGGCTTGACAAAGGTTAGGATGCAGTTGATACGGGGCAGGCAAGCTACCTTTTTTGCTGTGATAGGGTTCGTAAGTAGTGCAGTGTGAGTACGTGTGACATGTGAGCGATAGTCCAAACTCCTAGTATCCCCTTTAATCACCCCTATAGTAGTTCCTGTATAATCCCTGATATAGCCCCCTTTCAGAAGTTTCCACTAATTGCAGTTCATCTGGGTTCTATAGCACAAGACAGTATGCTTCTGGAGGATGCTGGTATGAGTTTCAGAAACCCTGAGAACAATTGTGGCAGACAGTCCAAAATCGGCAGCGGCAGCATAAGCAACTCCATTGTTTCCCAAGTGAGTTTGTGCATAAGCCCTGTTCTGTTACTTGGGAGTTTCACTTGACACGGATTCACGTACAGGGCATGGGTGTAGTTTGGAAAAGCTGGAAGAGCTACAAAGATAGGCAGGATGTACAGCAATTCCCCGCATGACTCTTTTCCAACTTGCGCAAGTGATCTCTGTCAGTGCCTTTGCTGTAACCCGGTTCCTGAATGTATCACTTCGTAGCAGGGTGTAATTATGTGTGGCGATTATTGCAGATTTGTGTGGCGCGGTAAAGACCGTAGTCAAAATTGAAAAGACCTTTTTTGGAATGCTGCAAGATGTGGTTACCGCATTCAAGCCTGATGGCTCAAAACACATGGGCCTCATTCCACTTTCAACGCCCCGGCGGTAGCAATTATTGCAGACCCCAGAGGGTCCATGTACCCAATAATTAGGTACTTGGGCTTGGGGTAATAGTAATTTTAGTACAGGTTTTGGGCAAGTATATGATTATTAGGTACTTGGACCCTTAGGGGACTATCAGCAAGGATTGCTTCCCTATCTCTGCTGGCCTCATCTTTCAGCTCGTACACTGTAAGTCTTATCAAGTCCATAAGCAACCCTAAGGGTCCAAGTACCCAATAATCATATACTTGCCCAAAACCTGTACTAAAATTACTATTACCCAAATCCCAAGTACCTAATTATTGGGTACATGGACCCTCTGGGCAAGTCCTTTAGTTGAATATATGACTTACTCATCTGTCTGGCAGCCGTGGCCCTGAGCACCAAAGCTCGAAGTCTGGACCTTTGTTCAAGTAGTGCAGTCTGGTGTGCACACTGCAAGGCCATTGCCCCACTGGGATTGGAAGTGTAGAAAGAAAGCAGTGCCCCCGGGTTGAAGTTTCATGAGATAACCCCGATGCTTCTTATCTCCACATAATCAAACCTAGTGCGCATGAGGTTACCAAACTGTTGGTAGTTAGTTGAGCCGCAAGAAGATGGACTCAAAGACCAGCTAAACAAGAAATCTTCGTTCTGCTCTGCACATGGTGTGCTTGCCCGTGGCCCGACTTCGCACATGGCTACGTCAGGTGCTCCAACATTTGGTTGCTTCCATAAAAAGGGGGACCCAATATAGACCTTGATCTACTGCAGTCCTCGTGATGGGGGCCCCCAGAACGTACCCCTGATTTCAGGAAACCCCATTTCAGTCTGGGGTTTGCAGGTTTACGGCTGAAGTCTGGGGTTTGGGAAGTACGTGGCCTCTTGTATTGCCAACTGCCCTGAATCGGGGAACCCAAACATAGACACCCAAAAAGGCTACCCCTAATTTTCTGACACCCCCATATCATACTGAGTGTATAAGGTCAGGTCGGATGAGATGAATCGTCAGATTTTGTATCATCATTGATTGCTTTCTGCACGGGTAAGGAAATAGGAGGGTTCTAGGTAGGACAGCTACTTAAAAATCCCGCACGCGCCTTCCCACAGATCCGCAAGCAACGGTGCTGTACCGTGAACTTGCTAAACGTGTCCTACACAAAGGGAGCTGGGGTTCAGGTGTAAGATCAGTGTCAGAGATTTTGTGGCTTGGGGTTTAGGATTTAGGTTTCAGAGCGTTCGGTTTTGATTGCTGGTTTACTGCCAAGCTCTTCGTTCCAAAAGGGTTTAAGCGTAGGTTTGGGATATGGTAGTTTCCCTGAATAGGGGGACCTCAGAATAGACCCCAAAACATTATAGTCCTAATCATTATAGGGACCCCCCAAAAATGCACCAAATTCAGGGAAACCTCCATATCTCAGGACAGCATGAGAAGTGGCTGAAAGTCTCAAAATAAGTAGCCAGCCCCGAGGTCCTCACGTCTAGGGGCTAGGCTTATAGGTATATAGTCCCCCTTAAGTAGATAGAATATGGGGGGGTTCTATAGGGATAATGGAAAGGAAAATGGAAACGACTATTTAGGGTTTAGGGTCCCCCTTAAGTAGATAGAATGTGGGGGGGTATATAGGGATAATGGAAATAAACATGGAAACTACTATTTAGGGTTTAGGGTTTAGGGTCCCCCTTAAGTAGATAGAATATGGGGTATATGAGGATCTTGTTATACCATACCCAAAGACATATTCTATCTATTCAGCGGGACTATATATTATTTGGCTAGAGCCCATGGCAACAAAGGAAAATCCAAACAAGGTAGGCTTCTCAGGGTCCTGGCAGGGCGAAGGCTTCTAATCCCTGAGGATTGTTCGCTTGGCAGTTGCGATCTCAAACCTGATGTTGAAGCCTTCATATGCTTACCAGTATGAGCTATAGTCTAAACTGCTTAAAGGGGGGTATGTAGGGGAGACTTGTTGGGGCTTATTAAGGGGGATACTAGGAGTTTAGACTAAAGCTCGCATATCATGATACTAGATTGTTTGTATACTTATGGTATAGGGTACCTCGAATTGACCTGAACATCTCCCTCGTGGAGGTGCCACTCTGAGCCACCTGCAGGCCACCATTCCGGGTGGGACGAGTGTGTTAGTTGGTTTTGGGATTTGGGTAGTAATGGGGTTTACATACATTGTTTGTGCTTGTTGCGTTGGGGGGCTCTTTCTTCGGTCGCGGGCTTTCAGTTTTTTTGTTTCAAGGTTGGGTACGCCTATTGTGCATACCCATGTGACCTGTGGGCTGTTTCTCAACAGATACTGCAACGGCCCGGAGTGCCTGCGCGCAGAATCAGAAGACCCTGCCAAGAAGTCAAGTAAGGAGCTGCTTACTTAAGACTAAGGATGCCCTTTCCCAGAGGGTCCATGTACCCAATGATTAAGTCCCTTTAAAGGGGATATATGGGGATATATAGGGATATATAGGGGTACAGGTATGGGGTCTGAGGTCCATGTAACCAATCATTAGGTACTTGGGTTTTGGGTAATAGTGATTATAGTACAGGTTTTGGATAAATATATGATTATTGGGTACTTGGACCCTTAGGGTTTGGGGAGGAGCAAAAGGTGAGGCAAGCAACAACAACTAAATGATCACCGATTTCTTAAGCAAGGACATCTCTTTTTTACATAGCAACAGAAGGTTACCCTGACATTCAAACAATATTGAATGATGCTATGTACCCTGCAAGCCGGGATGCGCAGCCATACGGACTTTCTGGTGCTTTGTGCAAGCTGTAAAAACCACTGCAGCAAACGAGGCAATACGCAGGGGAAAGCTACAACATCTATGCCTAATTAATGCGCACCAATTTGCCTGTTGACATCCGTTGCAGCCTGACATATATTCGCAAGAGCTACCTGTGGGCCCAATTACAAACAGTTTTATGGGCTACGCCCACTAATTAGGGGGTAATTGCAATTTGTACGAAGCTACAGGGTTTTTGGGGTTACCGGTAAATCCTACACCCCCCTGGACTTGCTTCGCAAGTTCATTCAGACCTTGCGAGAGAGCCCAGAAAGTCCCTTCACAGGCTCTGCAAGACATGAGACCACTCGAGCCGCCTGTGCCGTTGCTTCTGGGCTCAGGTCTAGGGTTTAGATTTTTCTGGAATAGGGATTAGAGTTTAGTGTCAGGTCAGAATGAATTGGCAATTTCCCAGTCAGTTTGGGGTACCTTTTGGCCCCTTAGAGATCAGCATTACCCTAAGGGTCCAAGTACCTAATAATCATATACTTACCCATAAAACCTGTACCATGATTACTATTACCCAAAACCCGAGTACCTAATTCTTGGGTACATGGACCCTCTGGGTTATAAAGGGGCCATCTTGAGACAGGACCATTGGCCACATGACTGTTGCACTTCTCACCACGGTGCGGTAGTTGTAGGGCTAGCAAGGAGGAGAGTTGCTCGGGTTATATATAGAGATAATGGAAAAGAAAATGGAAGCTACAACATTATAANNTATGGAGGGGTTATATAGGGATAAGAGCGAGGAGTCATGTCTGTCACGATACGAAGAGTAGTACAACACCAGTGCTGATTGTAAGTTTTTGTGAAGATGGACTTGAAAAGGCGTTGCACGTGCCGTGCAAGGGCTTCAAGCCCTGCCATGAGTATCCCTCGCCACCATTGTTAGTCAATCTCTCGAGCTGTTTCATTTGGGATTGCAAGTCATGATGTGACATACACGGAGGCCTTCTTGAAAGAGTCCCCACCCGCAACCCTACAAACCCAAAAGTTTTGCCCGCCTCCCAAACTGTTTCCCACAGACCGAATAAGGCTGGAATTCTTCAGCACGTTTCGTGTACGCGCTGAAGCATCATCATCCTCCATGGGAGGGCCCCCGAACATGTATTCAAGCCTAAAAGCCCAAAATCTATAGAACACTTGAACCCAAAATCCCCATAAGGCCATTCAACAACACATAGACCCCCCCCAAGCACATGAGCCTCCATTCAGAAAAGCTAGACTCCACCCAAAAAGGTCCAACTACCCGCTNNCCCCCCCCCCCCCCCCCAAAGCCAGTACTACAACCACCAGTACCCAAATCCCAAGCAAGTACCCAGCTAGTGGCCACTGGAACCCTTTAAACCATAACCCCGATGGGCATATGGCATGTCTACATGTATATTCTCCTACGTATCCCTGTAAGCCCTTTCAAGGGACCCTCAGGGACTGAGCAAAGGGACCGATAGGAAGAAGTTGTTTATTCCAGGCTCGGCTCAGCCAGCTTACCTGTGCCTGGACCGAAGGCCTCACATGAGCTTTATTGTCTAAACTCCTTAAAGGGGGCTATATAGGGGAATATCTAGGGGAGAATTATAGGGGATACTAGGAGTTTAGACAGTAGCTTACATGGCTTTTAAAGGGCTTGCTGTTAAGGAACTTAAATTAACCCCCCTATCGTGGGCCTATAGTAAATGATAGGGTTCCACATTATACTGATTTAATTTACGTTCCTTAACAGCAACCCATGTTAAACAGGGATTCATAGAGGCTATATAGGATTTATGGGGCGCTCTATAGGGACTTATTGAGGGTGATTACACAGATCGATGGGGACATGCAGGCTTGAGGGTGTCCGGTAATCATAAGGGCCCCTATCATAGGGTCATAGGGATAATCGTATATGGCATATGGGTGTACTGGAAAACCCTGCAGGCTGTTGGACTTTTCGGACAAAGGGGAGGGCTGGGACATTAAGGTGGGAGGTTTCGGGTTAGGCTGTATGTAACTTTGGAGCTTTACGGCTGACGCGGCTGCTTGCCGGCTGCAGCCATATCGATGTAGGGTTTTGTGCCTTTGTGGAGGCTTCGGCCGCAGCTTGATATTTAAAGCACTGCATGGCCAGTATGGAGCAAAATCACAGGGCTGCCACCTACATCCGGCGGTGCAAGTCACAGCAGCGCAGGACTGTGGCTCCAGCCCATGCGTTACATTTATGACGGAGCGCGGCCGAACTGTAGCTTGAACGACTATCTGGGCATGGACATCTGCCGCAAGCAGCTGCAGCAGTCCATTGACCGTCGGATGTTTTACGCGTGGGCAAAAAAACTGGCGACGCTGCACTTGGACTCTGGCGTTGTCTGTGTGCCCCCTGCTGGACTACAGCTGCCAGACCTGCCAGGTTTTTTATACGTGGGCAGAAGCATGGTGGAAGCAATTCCACGGATGGCGTCACTGACTCGTTGTCCCTACCCACGACGCCACTGACAGAGCGAGCTGTGCACACTCACATGGACACATGTGGCGCAAGCGATCGGAAGCGTCCGCAGAGCGCAGAATCCATACCCGTCCCAGGTTGCGCAGAGTTGCGTCGTGCCGCTCTAGGGGGCTTGGGGCTCCATCATGTAATGCTGTGAGCTTCATAGTCATAAGTGGAGTGAGAAGTCTGATAACTGTGCAACTATCCAGTTAATAATCCAGTTTTCTGGCACGCGCAACTTCAAGTATATATTAATCTTCCATGACCCTCCAAGCACATGACGGCTCCTCGTCCTTGACAGGAGCTTCTCCTGTCAGCTGGAGCATCTTGGCTCACAACATGTGTTCACTTGCTGGCTGTCAGCTGGGAATGGAGGACCGGATCCTTATAGCAGCCCAGAAATAACGCAAACCTCCATGGGTATAGCCATCCCCATTTGTTCTGCATCCCAAGAATATGATTAGTGACGCCCCCTGTTTCTCAAAATTCACATATCTTATGAGGTTAAGGTCCATAGGTGTGTGTAAGGGTGATACGGAGTGTGTTATTTTTCCACGAATCCTACAAGCAACTTTGGTGGTAGATACTGTTGGGCTTTACGTGTGGGGCATGGGTTAAATGGCACTTCAGCCCAATGCTTAACAAACTGTTAATTTTACCCATGATGATGACAAAACACCGCCTTACCCAAGACCCAAAACCAAAACCACACAGGTGCACCCTCATCTCTATAACACGAGCACCCCAAAACGTTAGCCCAAGGCCCTATAAACTGCCAACTTGAACCCTAAATCGCAAACGACTCATTCCTCCTGCAACCCCAATTACTTGCCTGCAGTTTTATGAGTTCTACCCACGAATTGGAGAGTAGTTGCTAGTAAGCTGTACATAAGTGGGTTACAGGCTAACCTTATCCACAACCCTTAAAAACCACCACAACATTCTAGTTTCCATTTGATTTCCCATTTGCTTGCCAATTTGATTTCCCATTTTGGGGGATAATGTCCCGAAAACCCCGTACGACTTTTAACCCGAAACCTTTTTCTTCGACCAACGCTTAGGTTGCAGACGGAAACGACACGCTGCATGAGCGAACTGCCGAGGTTCGGCATGCTAACCTAAGCAGCCCGTGCATATTTCTATATTCCCTTATAGAAGCCCTTATATATCTATGGACAACCCTATCCACAGGGACCATGTACAGAAGTTCATAATTACGTTCGGTGCAAGTGTTTTGCTTTGGAGAAGTTTCCGGTTTTGGGGTGAAGACTCATATGGGGAATGAGCTTGAAACTGGGGTCGGGTTATGTTGGGGTTGTCAAAAGTATTTCTTATCCTAAAGTGGGGCTTGCGGGTGTAGCGTTGTTTGTAGGCTTGGAATCCAGCACTTACGGTTACAAATGCGGACCCTGGGCTTTGGACTTGATTTTTTTCTGGATGTAATGGGCGCTTTGATTTAGGCTGTAGCTAACATTTCTAGGCTTCTGGGCTCAAGGTTTAAGTTTAAGATTTAGGGGTGGGGCTTCTGGAAGGGGGGTGTGATATCAGGCATCTTTAGGAACGAGAGGGGTGCGAAAGAACACATGAAAAGGCAATGTGGTCGGTAGGGTAGGGTTTAGAGTTAGGGTTTTTTGGGTTCATGGCAGCCATGGGCGGCACTCCAGTTTAATTAGCGCGCCTAGCCCGCCCACCGAACCTACTTTGCGTTGTTTGTACGGCTTAGGGCTTAGCAGTTGCGCTTACGCACAAGGACTTTGGGTTTCGACTTCAGAGCTTTTCAGGATTTATTGTAAGGGGCTCTGAGAGGTGGGACTTCTGGAAGAAGGATATCACGCATCTTTAGGAGTCCAAGGGGTTTGAAGGGGCACATGCAAAATCAACATTGCTGATAGGGTACCCGTGGGACTCTAGGCCCGGCAGCGCGTGGGCACTGGAGTTTAGGGCCGCACCTAACCAACTCCCCCAATTATTTCCTGCGATCTACATAGCCGCGGCCCATTTTGTGCCAGCCAGCCATAAAGACGCCTTCCTATCCTCGAGGGGCAAAGGGCCTGACAATCACAGAATTCCCCAAGGTTCCCCCAGAATACGTGATTGGTGACAAAAACGGCCAGCCTAAGGCGTTGTGGCAAAGCTTGCAGCAGACTTCCTTCCGCCTTTCAAACCCGAACCCCCGCATGTGCCAAACACTGTATCCCATGATCCTGACGCCTCAAACCTTAATACCCCGGGGCTTCAAGTCTAAGGCTGTAAATCATACCTAGTTTGAGCCATGAAAGCCATAAACTAAAAAACTAGTTTCCATTTTCTTGTCCATTATCCCTTTGTATAACCCCAATAAAATAGCGCCAATATACTGTACCTGCAGTGGGCCGTTTTGGAGCCCTGGCATAATCGAGCTCACTCAGAGATCTCCACAGGAGCTCCACGAAGTCGTTCGCACTGCCGACTTCTGGATCTCGCTCCTGGAAGGCATAGTCATGTTTGCCCACTTATGAGTTCTCCAAAGGTCTCAGGACCAGTCTGGGATCTCATTAAAACCCTTTGGGCTCTGCTCAAGGAGGAGTGGAGGTAGGCCTGGGTCAGGCAGCGGGAGAGTGGGGACGGGCTGGAGACGGTAACCAGGAATATCTCATAACATTTGGCCTGAGGTCCCATACTAAAGCCCTCCTGAATGGTCCGCATGCCAGAACAGTGCCCAAATAGACTTCTTTAGGGTCTAATGGGATCTACCGTCGGGTAGCGGGAGTGAGGGGGTGTCGTATACGATCCCTCAGCCAGTCGCTCATTGCATTGCAGCTATCAGCCCCTCACTCTTGTAACCTCTCTGTTTCAATGAGCGGTAGTCTAGCCACGACGTAACCCATCGAGCCCGTACGTCCATGAGGCTGATTGTACTACATTTTCCAAAGCCGGCTGCAGGCTGTAATCGTGTTTGGTTTTTCCCCATGCAGTGAAAGCATTGACATGTAGTTGTTTTCAACAAGCTGCCTTCCCTTATGTAACGAAGAACATTGTCATCCTTACTGTGCACCCCAGAAGAGGCCTTTCGTTGCAAACTCTAACCTTAGCCCTGGATACCGTGTACTCCTGTAGGCCCCCATTTGCAGGATAGTGATAGTCTGCAAGTAGGAGCACTGCTGTTAGATCCCTGTCTTTTCGGGAAAGCCGTGGACGGTCACAGCGTGTATTGAACCCTACGGCCGATGTGTCGGAAACCCCAACATCCCTGCACATCCTTTCAGGCCCCCCGATTTGGCACCCATCGCTTGATCCTAAACCCTAAACACCGAACCCGTAATTTTCCCCATTTATTCGGTACAACCCGTAAATCTGTGTGCAATGGGCCATGGGGTTACAGGTGAGCGCCAAACCCTCAATGCCTGGCAGGAGAGCACACGGACCTCCAGGAGGAGATCTCAAAGCACAAAAAGAGCCCAGCTCTAAAGTTCCACACGGTTTAGGGTTTAGGATTTAGGGTTGAGGGTTCTAAAGTTAGAGACCCAGAGGGTCCATGTACCCAACAATTAGGTACTTGGGATTTGGGTAATAGTAATTTTAGTACAGGTTTTGGGCAAGTATATGATTATTGGGTACTTGGACCCTTAGGGTTAGAGAAATCGGTGGCATCTTCACAATATTTATGCCATCTACAAGTGGGCTCCACAGTACTTCCAAAAGGATTCCCATAAGGCCCCCAGAACGCATAAGAGCAGTATAGGAGGCTATGGGCCTATGGGTGATTACACACCTGCGAGCTACTCTTCTGTAATGGGCTTCTATATTAGGGTCCCCGTCTCTAAGAGTATTCGTGCCTAGCTAGCTTGGTACTTACGATTTGGGCACTGGAAATCTTAAAGGCCGTTTCGGGAACATATGAGTACTGGGGTTCGTGCAAGGCACTTGGGCTTTTCCCCCAACACACGGGTACTTATTATGAGGGTATGTAGAGAACAGGCAAAAAGAACGCCAACCAGAACACGCTTGAGGGTTTGGAGTTTAGAGGTTTAGGGTTTAGGGGTCGGGGTGCCGTGTCGTTCTGGACAACGTGCAGCTTTTATGGTAGTTTTTCTAAAGCCCCATTGTGAGTCCCAAATTACTGCAATCCTTTCTATGCATAGCTGCCCCCCCAAAAAAGTAGTCTCCCCCCGAATTTGGGAAAACCCCATATACCCTAAACCCTAAACCCTACTTAAGGAGTACAGGCTATGTCAGGGTGATACACGCAAGACCGTGCGGGAGTTTACCCATCAGGCGTAGGAGGATCCTACAACCCAGCACCTGGAGCTCTGCTCAGGATATGATCGTTTAGGGTTTAGGGTTTAGGTATAGGGTTTAGGGTTTAGGTTTAGGGTTTAGGTTTAGGGTTTAGGTATAGGGTTTAGGGTTTAGGGTTTAGGTTTAGGTTTAAGGTTTAGGGTTTAGGTTTAGGGTTGAGGGTTTGATTATGATCCATAATCTAAACTCCTTCAAGGGGGTTATGTAGGGGGTGACAAAGGGCAGTATCATAGGGGTTATTAAGGGGGATACTAGGAGTTTAGACAATGGCTCATATGATTAGAAAATCTGCGATTTACACCCTAAGCATGACCTGAGCCAGCAAACCCCTGGTTTGATTGGTTTTTGTTCTGGGCCACTGTTGGCTGTTCTGTCCAATTTTTGTTCTACTACACCCCCCTCCAGGAATGTAAAAGTGTAGTTTGTAGTAGTACCCAATGACAAAGCAGTGTAGCGGTGACAAATTTCTTGCGGGAGAATGTATTTGGGAGATCGCGGCTTTCTTAGATGCACCAACAGCATGATTATTGTTATCATTACGTACTCTTACTATTATCATCAGTATTGTTACGGACAAGTAGTACTATTTCGACCAAAAGCGATGACCATTACTACTGCCGCTGCTATTGCTCCTGCTCTTAGCAGCTGATAGACCTTTTAAGGCAAGGCCATGGAGCTTCCACAAGAATGGGTTTTCAGCCTGTAGGAACTCCTGAAACGGCCGGACTAAACTTTTAAACCCTAAACCCCAAATTCTAAATCCCAAACTAATGGCCAAGGAAACAGCAGCTCACGATTCGCCAGTCTGAGGCGAAGGCACGCTTTGTTGAGGAAGCCCTAGCCCTAAGGGTCCAAGTACCGAAATTTATATACTTACCCAAAACCTGAACTACAGTTACTATCACCCAAATCTCAAGTACCTAATTATTGGGTACTTGGGCCCTTTGGGTAAGGGGACTCTTTACAAGGGAGCTTGGGGTTGACTTGCAACTGCAATTACCTACCGCTTCGAAGTAATTTCCCCCTAACCCAGAGGGTCCAAGTACCCAATAATTAGATACATGGGTTTGGGGTAATAGTAGTTATAATACAGGTTTTGGGCAAGTCTATGATTGTTTGATATTTGACCTTTGACCCATAGGGTAATTGGTATAACCCCTGAAACCGTAGGGCTTACGGGACCTTCGGAGCTTGTATGAACCTTGGATGGCCTCAGGAGGCCTTGCGAGTGTTTGCCTCAGTTCTTCAGTCGCTTCCAAAGGGTCGTCTTGTAGATTCCTCAATGTAGGTTCGCCCTGAACAGCAACCAAGACCCCTGACCACCCTTAGACAAGGTCCGTGTAGGTCCTATCGCGGGGATTTGGGCTTTACAGAAGGCACTTGACAATTTCAAGAATTGGACACGTGAGACTATTGAATTTCTAGTTGGTAGTAGTGACGGTTTTATCCAGTTTCATTAACAGAAATACATATGAGCTATAGTCTAGACTCCTGGTATCCCCCTAAATGGCCCCTTTCATGGTCCGGTTTCTTCCCTGCATGCAGCATACGACTCTAAACCCTCAACCTTGCACCCTATAAGCCTACACCCCAAACCATGAAGCCTGAAGCCCCAGCCCTAAACCTTAAAGCCTCAACCCTGAACCTCTAACCTTAAAGCCCAAACCCGAAAATCCTAAAGCCTACAGCCCAAACCCTAAAACCCTTAAACCCTGAACCCCTGAAACCTAGATGCAGTGCACAACTTCTGGCGCTTTTTTGCTGCTGCAGGCTTCCGCACTCCGCGAGGCAGAAGTGGAACGATCCTTGCAGAATCAACGGGAAAGGAATCCTGCGACTAGGGTTTAGGGTTTTAGGGTTTAGGGTTTATCTTGTGACTAGCCCTGGGGCTCCAAGTAGCCCAATGTAGGTACTACAGACATTGGGGCCCAATGTATGTGTATTTATAGACGTGGAGCCCCAGGGTAGGGTTTAGGGTTTAGAGGGTTGACCTAACTATAATCGTAGTGTCCATTTCATTTGTCAATCTTTTCCGTCTGATTCGCCATTAAGCCTAAACCCTAGACCGAGACCGAAACCGCCAATGGTTACTTCCATTTCATTCTCCATCTTGTTTTCCGATTGATTCTCCATCATTGGGGGGGGGAATATCCGTAACATCCCTAAACCCTAAACCCCCAAACCCTACCCGGATGTAAATCTGCTCGTCCGGTTGGGCTCGTTAGAGTTTCCCAGTATGTGTGGCCAGAGCCTCTACCCAGACCCTCCTATGTAGTTCCACTTTGGGTAGTACATTGTAATCCCTCACCAAAAAACTAAACCCTAAACCCTAAACCCCACTTTGGCTAATCCCTTACCAAAAAACTATAACAGACCCAAAAAGGAACTACGCAGGAGCCCTTAGGTAAGCCTCTAAGCCCCACCCAACCCTGACCAGCCCCCATAATGGCATCTCCTTTTACATGGCTATCGGGCTTATACAGGGTTATAATATATGTATGTGTACGTGGAGAGTTATGCAGGGATTTAGGCCCCCATTATGGCATGTCCCTCAAATGGTTATCGGAGCTAGCCGAGCACAACACCCAATGTTAGGAAGCTGAAGTGACGAACCCCCATGACGGGATCCCCCTCAACGGGTTATATGCTATTTCTCTGTGGACAAGAAAATGCTGCATTCACCTGATCTTACAGGCCCTGAGAATGGAGTGGAGAAACGAAAAAGAAAGAGGCAGCTGTTATATGTATGTCTACATAGGGGCTACTGTAGTACTGCATTGCTCCATTGACTGGATACGACCAGTCCCCCTCAACCTTACACCCGGCAATAACTCCCATTTCTTGTCCATTCCTCCAATCCTTACTTACAACCAGTAAGTGAACCCTACGCCCTTAACCCTATATATCCCTATCAACCCTCAGTCTCCACTTCATGTTCCGTTTTCTTGTCCATTGGATTCTTCGTTATAGCAACTTCATCCCTATACGCACCCCGTATGATCGCCGCATTTACCCCAATGTAACCCCATTCCCCGCAATAAGGAAAGCGACTTCTTTCAGAGCTGAAATGGCTCCAAGAGTCGAGAGACAAGGCTGACCGTCCATAGCCCCAAAGATTCGGCAAGTGTCAAGGGACTGGAATGAAACTACCATAATGAGACTCCTGCTAAGAAATTATTCGGGTTAAATGGGTTCGTACAGGGTTAACACTTATTCAGCTACCCTCTTAACAATGTCAAAAAAGATTTCCCAAGCATCGTCATTTAGTTTACGCTTCTCAATAGCAGCCCGCAGGGGTCACCATGGTATGTAGGACTTTGCAGCATCCAAGACCTGAAAAAGGCCATGATCCTAGAATATTATAGTATGTTATAGTATATTAGCATATTATAGTATATTTTAGACCTGACAAAAACCATGATGCTGGGATGGCTTATGGAGAGAAGAAGCCCGACAGAAGTTGTTGTTGTTGTGCGTATGTTTTCACTGTGTAGGTCCAGCGCTCAAAGGTTCTGAGTGTCAACTACCCACATATGGTGCTCTAAGTCTATACATGCTACGCCCCTTGGGCCCTACCCTAAACCCTAAAACCCTAAACCCTAAATCCTAAACCGCGTGGCTGGTATCAGCGGAGCATTCGGGGGGTCATCTGGATTCTAAGGGCGGAGGCCCTGAACCCCAAAATCTCAGCTTCAGACCCTCTAGGCTTCCCCCTCAACTATGGTTTAGGGTTTATAGGGTTTAGGGTTTATAGGGTTTAGGATTTAGGGTTTAAGGTTTAGGATTTAGGGTTTAGGGTTTTGGGATGGCTTCAGGTAGGACATATCATAGTTTCAGTGGCTTTTGGCACCGAAGTCCTTGGACCCTCAACATTCTGCTTGAGCCGAGCAGCCCTAGAACCCCTAGGTTTCCGTGTGGACAGGAAGAGAGCCACGTTAAAGAGGCAATAAAGCTTACGCCCTCAACCATAAGTCCTAAGCCCTGAGCTCTAAATCCTAAACCCTAAACCCTGGCCTCGAGGGACGTCAGGGAGTCCAAAGTTGCACTCCAAAGAGGATCCCAAATCTAAAGACAGCAGCCCAGAAGAGCTCAAACTTGTTTAGGGTTTAGGGTTTAGGGTTTCGGCAAACTTTTACCAACCCTCCCCTTCATACTTTTGTCCCACCCAGAACGGGGTCCACGTGAGCTATAGTCGAAATTTCTAGAAGGCCGCTTAATAACCCCTATAGTACTCCCGTATGAAATCCCCGGCAATAACCCCCTTAAAGGAGTTTAGACCCTAAACCCAAAAAACGCTAAACCCCAAACCCTTACCCCACCTTTAAGGAGTTTAGACTCTAGCTCACATGTTTTACTGGTCCCACGTCTTAGAAGCAGCAGCGAGGCCATCTGCGAGCGGCACATGCTGCGAGACTGGGTTGCTGTTAATCAAAGGGCTCAAAAGGTGGGATGAACGGAGGTGGGGTAAAGGGAATAAGCCCCCCATATAGCAGAGTATATACTAAGGATCCTTTCGCCCGCATACCTTCATCCCACCTTTTGAGCCCCCTGAATTAAGGAACTTAAAGGAAGTGACTATAATGGGTTTTGTGGTTCAGGTTTCAGGGTTTAGGACTTCGGGTTTGGGGTTTAGGATCCGGGGTTTAAGGTCTAGGATTTAAGGATTTAACGTCTATATCTTAGGGTGGGATTCAGGCTGTCCATAATAAGGAAACCCTACTGTTTACTATTATATACCCATTTTATGGTAACTTAAGTCCTAAACCTAAAATCCCTGAATTTAAGTTCCTTACAAACAACCCAGGAGAAGATACCTCGAGGCTTACAACTCGCCGGCAGGAGGACGCCTCTTGGTGTGACTTCATGGGCTTGCTGTTCAGGATCTTGAATTACCTCCAGGGTCCAAATATCCAAATAATGAGGCTTTAGGGTTTAGGGTTTAGGGAATTGCCTTAAGCCTGGGCTCCATATTTATAATCAATACTTACATTGGGCCCCAATGCCCACAAATAGTACCTACATTGGGCCATTTAGAGCCTTATAGGGTAAGGGTCCAAATACCTAAATTATGAGGCTGTAGGGTACCTAAGGCCCCAATATTTGGGTACTTGCTGGTGCCTCTTGGGCTGACTCATTCATTGCATCCTTCAGTCGTTGCGTGGCTGTTAGCAGTATCATGGCAAGGGTAGTACCGGTCATGTCACGAGCTTCAGGTGCAATCTCTGGCTGCAAGGACGCCTTGCTCGCTGCCCACATTCAAAGTTATCAGGTTTAGGGTTCAGGGTTTAGTTTGGGGTTTTGGGTTTAGGGTTTAAGGATTTTGGTCAAAAAACACTTCTGAGTGGTCGTTTTCCGGACCCACTAAAATCCTCAGACTGTCCCGATCGTGCAGAAGGATGGACAAAAATAGCGTCATTTCCTTAATCCTCATAGAGCTCTAGTCCAAGCCCCATTCTACATGACCCATTTCATGTTCAGTTCTCTTTTTCAGTTGATTATACATCCTTCTATTCTTTTAGGCCGTCAGGCTCTTCACAGGCTTCGAGACCCATAGGCAAGCAGGTCGGGAAGAGTGATTCGGAGTTTCAGCATTCTCTACTGATTGGGTTCACCTGTAAATCCAATCACCCGCAGATTGGTAGTACTTACCCCCCTCTTTAATAGGTACAAGCCACAGCGTTTTTAGGTAACTGGGGCTACAGGTTGGATTTAGGGTCGTTTTTGAATTGGGTCTTGTCGTTCAGGATAAGGGATGTCTTTTTGAGATTTACTGCCCAGTCTAGAGTTTGATGTTTAGGGCATATAGCGTCTGGGAACTACTTGCAACCCCAATTACCTACAGCTTAGTAGCAATTACCCCTTAATTAGTAGGTATAACCCCTAAAACTGTAGGTAATTGGGGTGACAGGTGGTAATTTCCCTAAATAAGGGAACCCCATTATAGACCCCAAAATATTTTAGTCCTTATTACTGGGACCCCCAAAATGGTACCGCTAATTTTGGGAACCTCCAGGTAGGTTTTAGTGTGGGGCGGAGTTCCAGGTTCAAAGAGCCAAGACAAGGAGTCTTGAAGTTCCTCCTTAATGTAGGCCCATGTTTCGTGACTACCCTAAGGGTTTTAGGGCCATTTGGGGTTTTCTGGGGGAAGGTTTGGTCTTTGGGGGCTAAGGCTTGGGATCCCATTATGGGGGTTCAAGAGCCTTAGGGTAGAGTTTAGGGTTCTATATAGGGGTTATATAGGGGTTATGTTAAGGCTATATTGGGAGAATGGAAAAGAAAATGGAATCTACTATTTAGGGTTTAGGGTTGAATGTAGACCCATGATTAATAAATCCCCTCCTTCTAAGGGCCTTAATATTAGGATTCCTATTATGATTCCTATTGAGGGGAGGGGGTTTATTATTCAGGGGTCTACATTAGGCATCCCGGCACAGACCCCGAAACGTAGGTCATGGTCGGATATAGTGTGTGTGTTTTTTAAATACCCTCTACTATTTGAATACCCCATTAGAGTGTAAGAGAATGACTTGTATCATGGTTTTCCGCACGCGGAAACGGTATTTCGTTGAGAGATCAAACCCTGAGAAGCGATTGCAGATGTGTTTTTTCAATGCCAGGGTTCAGGCATTGCCTTGAACATGGGTGCGCGCAAGAGTCAGAAAGCATAAGACTATCAACACTGGTATGACTAACCCCTAAACCCTATACCCTAAACCCTATACCCTAAACCTTTAAGCTATATTCACAAGGACGCACAACAAGGGAACCCTGGTCCTAAGAAATAATCCTAAGCCTAACTGTAACCCCATATACCTACAGCTTTATGGGCTCTTCACACTACCCACTATGTAGGGGCTAATTACTATTAAGCTGTAGGGCACTTGTTAACCCCAGAAGATAGAGACTAACCACTACATCTTCGATGCCACAAGAAGAACGAAGAACCAGCTGCTCTTCCTGCGGCTTCAAGTACGTGGTCGGGTCGTTATTTGCAATTTCATAGTCCACAAAGCATGTAATTTATGTCTCTCAATGACACAAAGCCCCGTCCCCTTGGAATTCTAAGATGCTCTGAACCCTGCGATAAATGATACCTACATTGGGCCCCAATGCCTCTACATAGTATCTAGATTGGGCCATTTGGAGCCCTACTTGAACTTCCCTAAGGGTCCAAGTACAAAATAATCATATACTTACCCAAAACCTGTACTATAATTACTATTACCCAAAACCCAAGTACCTAATTATTGGGTATATGGACGACCCTCTGGGTTTGGCAACCAGGACAGAGGCGATAGAATCCGAACTGCAGCGGGAGAGGGAGGCCTAGACTTGCAGGGTTGCTTCACTGGTGCTTAAGGGTTTAATGTAGACCCATGGTTAGTGATTAGGGTTTAGGGTTCTATATAGGGATTATATAGGGTTATCCCCGGGCTATATTGTGATAATGGAAAAGAAAACGGAATCTACTATTTAGGGTTTAGGGTTTAATGTAGACCCATGATTAATAACCCCCCTCCTTTTAAGGGCCTTAATATTAGGATCCCTATTAAGGACAGGGGGTTTATTAATCAGGGGTCTGGGTTAGGGTTTAAGGTTCTATCACCAAGGTATATGTGGCAGTCTCCATAAATCGGGGGAACCCCAATACAGAGCCCACAAAAATATGTTAATCCTTACTATAGGGACCGCCCCCTCAAAAAGAAATGGTACCTCTAATTTTGGCCACGCGGGGCCTAATATAGGGATGGTTATAGGGATTCACTCCCTCACTCCCCGGGTTCAGGGTTTAGGGCTTCGGCATGAATAGTCTAGGTTGATGTTAAGGAACTGAAGTTACCAGAGCATGAGTATATAGTAAATTTTCGGGGCTCCTTATTATAGACATGTAAAGAACTCCCTGAACAGCAACCCAGTACTTGAGGGCGTTCCAGGGTTCCGGATTCAATGCTGAGAGGTGTCTTGTTCAGGGTTGTCGGGTGCTCCTGAAAATGCAGAGGATGCAGGAATTTGCTTGACGTTTCTTTTTTCTATTGCGCAGGGCTTGGGCTTGAAGTAGCGGATTCCACGTCCGGCGCATGCTTACAGTTTAGTCGTAAGTGCTGCTCATTAGTAGACATATCTCTCACAACCGTAGGTAGTTGGGGTTGCAGGTTTGACACAGGTAGAGTAAGGTGCCCGTCTCGGCTGTTTGGATAGACCGAAGATGGCTTTCCGGGAATCTGGTGCTGTTGCTATTTAGTGTTTATAGTCCCCCTTAAGTAGATAGAATATGGCTTTGCATATATTATAATAAGATCCCCATATAGCCCATATAATATCTACTCAAGGGGAATTATGGGGGTTTAGGGCATGCCTAAACCGTGTCATAGACTAGCTCGCGAGTTATGCCAATGTATATTCAACAGCGAGTTAAAGACAGAACCTCCTGGGTCCCCCTGCCTGGGCAGAACCTTAACATCAACCAATGTTTCTTAGCATAAGCACGGCGGGTGGCACGCCGCAGGAGGATTAGATAGTAAGAACAGCAACATTCGTACTACTACTAATAATAATACTGAGAGTATTCATAATTGTCACATAACAGTAATAGTGCAATACTAGTAATAAGAGTAATGTAAGCAAAACATGTAAGAGTTCATTCCGAGCTTCGTCAGGAACCGGTTCTAGTCTCGCACCCTAAGCCTACCATGTAGCCCCAAGTCCTACACTTAGTATCTAACCCACACCTCAGTACTTAGAATCAAAAGTACATAGAATGATGTCCTCTTTGACTATATACTTTGAGCTTGTGGTACCTGAACCTTTACAATAAAAGATGCCCAGGCCGTCTGAATATTGTTATAGAGGCCATTATTCTACATACTTCGGGGTCCATCTGGTAGTCGCCCCATACATACCCCTAAACCCTAAACCATACACCCTAAATATTATTTCTTTGATACCTAAACCCCCAAAGTAGGTAGAATAATGGCCCAAATCCTCTAAATATAGCCCCAAAGGCCATTATTCTACATACTTTGGGGGTCCAGGTAGGCACAATATGGTAACAGGGTGACTTCCCCCGGGTCAGAGCCACCCCTGCCGGGCTTCACAGGAGAAAGCTGAGCTCGAGAGGCTGGGCTGTTGTCACTTGTTTAGGGTTTAGGGTTTAGGGTTTAGGGTTAGGGTTCAGGGTTATAGGGTTTAGGGTTTAGGGTTTAGGGTTAGGGTTTAGGGTTTAGGGTTTAGGGTAAATAGTGGTTTGGTTAAAACAATCAAGATAGCCACGGGGCATAGCTGGACTTCCCAAATACCCAGAGTATCGGCCTATATATATATGGTCACGCCCCGG
>CAJNIZ010011068.1:26268-37722 GCA_905231905.1 Symbiodinium pilosum | reverse complement strand
GCTATTATTCTGGGTATTTGGGAGGTCTAGGTAGGGGTTTGGGTCGCTGTTGTAGCCGTTGTTGGCGCTGAGCTCACGGGCTTGATTCGGTCAGAGCTCCTGGTTGAGGAATAAGAGAGTTTAGGGTTTAGGGTTTTGTGCATGAGGATTGCATGCAGGCACTGCATAAATAGGCGCATCGGCATGGCTAAGGATTTGATGCCCCAATTAACAGCTGCCCTTGAGAGGTTTCGATGGGGCTGTATTTGGGTTGAGAGGGTTGCCCTCAACTCTGAAGTAACCTCTAGCCCCATAAAACCCTGAACCCTACTACTAAAGCTGTAGGTAACCGGGATTATAGTTGCAGGTACACGCCCAAAACCGGTACAACAGCCTTCTTAGGGGTACATTGGCTACTCTAGGTACATTCCAAAAACCTGATATCCCTAAACCCGAAACCCCCCAAACCCCCAAAACCCAAAACCCCTAGACCCTAAACCCTAAAAACCCAATGTCCCTAAACCCTTAACCCAAAACCTTCGACCCCAAAACCCAATGTTCCTCAACCCTAAACCCCAAAAAGCCAATATCCCCAAACCCTAAAACCTAAAGCCCACAAAATCCCAAAGACATCAGAGAACTGCCAGGCAGCTGGTCAGGACGAAGGTGCGCTTCGCCGAGACGCTGCAGAGCAAAGGCTGGAAATCGGTGGTTTTTAAGGGTCCTTGAGGGGGGGGTTATAGAGGTTGCTTAGGGTTTAGGGTTGAAACTGGAACTATAGGGACCTTGAAAGCGGGCATGTTGGGGATACGCAGAGTTTGGGGTCTGAGGTTTATAGGGTTTAGGGTTGAACCTGCTACCCCGAAATGACACCCGTAATGGAGCATCAAATGGCAAAGAAGATGTGACATGAAATGGAAACTGGGATTCTGTGGCGGTGTATTGGGGATGAGGGATAGGCTTAGCCTTCAATCAATATACAGGGCATATATAGGGTTTGTATTCTGGAAAAGAAAACGGAAAGTCCTAACTTGTTTCAGGCTTAGGGTTTTGGTTAACCTGTAAACCTTAATTGCCTAGAGCTTTGCAGCAATTGCCTTGTGGTTGGCAGGTTAAACTCACAACACTGTAAGCTGTGGGGTTACAGGAATTGGTTAGGCTTTAGGGTTTGGGGAATAGGGTCGATTAATTCCAGGGTTTAGGGATTATTGGGTGTCAGGGCTCCGGGATTCTGGGTATCTTGTTTAGGATTCAGTTGTTCTTGTTTCTGGTTTTAGTTTTGAATTTAACGTTTGCAGGTCTTGACGGGTTCGGGCTTTGGATTTACAGCCACCCATCCCTCAATCAGAAACATTTCCTTCGTACAGTTCTGTGGGCTTCGCCTTCCAATTCTTACGGTAGGGTACGCAAATTCACTATTCCAACACAAGGCCCTCCATATGGTAACCCAGAGGTTCCATGTACCCAATAATTTGGCATTTGGGATTTGGGTGCTTTTAACTGTAGTTCAGGTTTTGGGCAAGTATATGATTATCAGGTACTTGGACCCTTAGGGTAACCAGTGCGCGATCATGAGACGGAGTCGGAGAGGCAAGGAACCGTTCCCCTGAGCCTAAGGGTTCAGGTGCCCACTACCCGAGTACCTTTCTGAATTCTGTACTGCAGCTTTTAGCGCCGAAATCCCTGGTATCCATTTGTTGGGCATCTACTCGGACCCTTGTTTTCCTCACAGCTTTGTCCGTAGAGTTTCTTCATTAAAAATGAGCGGAGCCAGCTGTTAGACTTCTTGCTGGGGGTTACAGAGCAACCAAGGTCAAAGCCACATCGCCTCGTATGAAACCGTCCCCTTCATGAGAAGGATATTCCCTAGCAGACCTCAATAATCTCTGAAGTGTTCACCACTTGGCGCACGAGGGCTCCATGTTTTCTGTGGCAGCTGCGGCTGCATAACTTTGGGCATGCTGACGGATTTGGAACTTGATGCTTCAGACGTATGGTCATGGTTTCAAACAGTGGCTGGGCAACCCTCTGATTGCATGTTTCATGTCATTGTTTTGCCGCCAAAGTCGTCAAGATTTCCTGCAGTGTCCTGAGAGTACTGGTGTGCCCAAGCTGCCAGACATTGCTAGTTCTGTAATAATCCAACTCATTCCCCGTGGTTTAGGAATTAAAGGGCTCATGCTGCCCCAAACCCTACCTGTAGCCCCAATTACCTACAGTTTAGTAGTAATGACGCCCTGATTAATAGGCATAGCCCAAAAAGTGTAAATGTTTGATGATGTTTGGGGTTACCGGTAACCCTAACTCGGGAAGCTCAACCTGAACTGCAGATACACTGGAAGCCATCCTCGACTACTACGAGGCTGGGCGCTAGCCA
Organism: Symbiodinium pilosum; assembly: GCA_905231905.1. Lineage (NCBI taxonomy): Eukaryota > Dinophyceae > Suessiales > Symbiodiniaceae > Symbiodinium > Symbiodinium pilosum. The sequence continues at coordinate 35,366 of CAJNIZ010011068.1, read as the reverse complement.
AAATGATTCTACATCTTACCCGGTTTGCCATCATGCAGGAGTTACTGTAGGCTTAGAGGCTTTAGGGTTTGGGTTAGGGCTTATAGGGCTGAGGGCTTGGGTCTTTTTTGTTCAGGGGTGTGTTAGGGTTTTTAGGCCCTAACCTCACACAAGGAGCCCAATTCCCAGAACATCCCATGCAACACAACTGTTTTGACGCCACATTTGTTGTAGAGATGCAGGCACGGAGGCAAATCGTTCGGGGGTGGCGATTCATGGCTAGGTTTGAGGAAATCCAGACCCCAAACCCAAAACCCTAAGCCCTAAACCCTGAACCCAAAGCCCTAAACCCTAAACCATCCAAGGCCCCAAGCTGAAACCAGGGTGTCCGATCAGTTGGCAGTGCAGCAAAGGATTCAGAAGGCCTTCTGTAGACCCAACTGCCTGCAGCTTACCAGTAAGTACACCTCAATAGGTCTACCTCGTATGACTGTAGGCAATTGGGGTAACAGGTTCTCTTTAATCACAGAATGCACAGATGTTCAAGGCACCGTAGTGGCAGATGGATTCAAGGCGCTCGTGCTGGAAGCACGCCAGCATTTCAACACACACATTGTGACAAGGGTTCGAGGCTTGTGGTGTTGGAGCAGGTGTTAATACTGGAGACGCATCCCTGAATACAGGCTTTTGCCAGGACACATGCCAGACGATGCAGCGACATACCAGTAATTAGGTAATTGGGGTTGAAGGTTGGCCTCTTATGCTACATCCTGAGCCATGGCATATGTATAGACACAGACACTTCCTGCCCTGGCCAGAAACCTCTAACCCCACCCCAGATTTGGCAGCCGTAAGTCCTGAGCCCCAAATCTGGAAGCCTCAAGCCCTGAATTCCAAATGTTGAAGCCGTAAGCCCAAACTTTTACAGCCCTAAAACCTATACCCGAAATGAAGCCCACAAACCCCGCATCCAGGTTGAAGGACTCTGGAGTAAAGTAAGGCCAATGTACGTCTATTGTAACCATTTATAGGTAGGTTGTCTACCTGAACCCTAAACGCCCTGAACTCTAATCCTATACCCACTGATGGTTAGTGGGAGTAAAGGATTACAACCCTTATGTCATAATCCGTAACCCAGAGTAAATGTGGGGTCCCTAGCCGTAAACCCTTAAACCCCTAAACCATAACCCATTAGTAACCCCAGGGTCCCACAAATCAGGGTCAGTTGAAGCTGCTGAGCCCTGGCTTCGAACCGCAGGAGAGCCCGAAGGTCTTATAAAAGCAGGGCTTAGGCAACGGTTGAGGAATAGCGGCTGATGCAGGGATTATACAGGGTTTAGGGTTGGGGATTTAGGGTTTGGAATTTTTGGTGTTTAGAGGGCCCTCCCAAGTACCCATGATAATGGCATATGGGGTTTCCTAGAAGGAGGGGTACCTTTTTGGTGGTCACTATAATAGGAATTGTAGTATTTTGGTGCCTGTATTGGTTAAAGGTGAACTACCATGTATACCAGTCATTCTGATGCTCCAGTCTGCTATTCTGGGTATTTGAGAGGTGTAGGTATACATATGCAAGCCTGCTTCATTGCTCAAGGCTTGCTGCCCGTCGCTGATATCCTCATACTCACCCTAGTCTTATCGGTGACCAGTAGGGAATAAGGGAATATACTCCCTATATAATCCATATTCCCTTATTCTCTACTAACCCCCAGTAAGTTCAGGCCTGGATGTGGGCATGGGCATTGACAGCAGAGTTTACGACCAGTCGCCATTGGCTTGTTCTCCCCTTGTAAGTAGATCTGTTCTTGGGTTCCGCTCCTTGCTGCTAACAACAACTTAGTTCAGGGTTCCTGTCTCAGATGTTGGCACGAGTGTGTGTTTCGACAGGCACGCAGAGCCCTTGCTTCTCCATATATGCCCTGGCATACAACTATTCCAAGCAAATCCTGAGCAGCGTCTGCCTCCACAGTCTGACCGCTTCTCATTTAGCAAAGTCCCAAGTACCCCATGTTTGTGGATGGATTTAGATTTTTCAGGCAAATCCTGACCTGGACCTTAAGGGTCAGCGCATTGGAGGGTCTCCCTCTGGCGTGTTCTGTAATAAACAAAGCAGCACAGAACTGTTTCTTAGATGCTGGGGCCCAACAGGAGTAGTCTCCAAACCGGTAAACCTGGCAGGACCGCGACTCGTTGGAGCCTGAGTGTAAAAGAAGAGCCTGGGGGCCTTCTCAGTGATGCATGGGCATCTTTACCATTGCTGCAAGAAAGAGCAAGAGAGAGCGAGAGAGAAAGAGAGAGAGGGAGACGGACACGGAGTCAGAGACAGACACAAAGAGAGATCGCATGAGAAGTAGCGGGGCGGCACCTAGCACAAAACCTCCAACCTTGTTAACTCTCCCCAGCCTGAAGGACTTCTTCAGAAGACTCCAAACCGTTAATCCCACCTCCTAAGCTTCATTCCACCCCAGCTACCCCAGAATGTAAGATTGCCCCTAAACCAAAACCTCACAAACCGTAACCCTAAACCCTATGCAGCTTACCTTCGGCTCGGCCCTTTTTCGGGATCCCCTGTTCAGGCTATAGTGCTTCAGGTCTCTTGAGTTTTGGTGCTTCAGTTTAGGATTTCTAAGGCTAAAAATATGGGCCCTTAAGATGCGCCTTTCCGCGGGGACATCTACAGTATAGAAATATGAGGATCCCAGGGTAAGGGCCCATGCTAGGGGCCCATGGCTTCAACCTTTCATTCATGTCCTACGAGAACGCCGAGAAGTTGAAAAATGCAAGTAGGATGTATTGTATCACTATATACGATGTGGGGAATAATGCAAAACGTGGAAACTACTGTATGCTAATATGCTGATAGGGTAGATATTGGGACGGTATAGGGATTAATGTGGAGCAGGATCCTTCGTGTTACGTCGCTCCTCTTCTCAGGGATGTGTGGGGGGGGGAAAGGATTCTGATTCCCCTCTTTCTAGCTTGTACTGCCACGGACCAAGGGCACCTTGAACTTGTGTTGTACCCAAATTCAACAGAACCGTAGCCCTCATACTTGTATAGACCACTAGAGCAGCACAACGCCTTGGTATAAAGGCACGTGGGTCGTCTGTCAAAATCTTATGTGTCCTGATCGGGGGAGTGAATATTGAGATCACTACGAGGATTATAGTGAATGCTATAGGTATCCATGCCCCCGTTACTGTATTCTTGGCTCAGGCTGGGCGTATGGTTGAGACCTGCTCGCAATTCTTGCGACGCTCAGCTGCAGCGTGGAATTGGGGCCGGAAATTCTACACAAGCCGTCCCAAAATCGTCTTGATGTTCCAATTTCCAAACCCAAACCCGTAAACCCATTATTAGTAGTGGTCTCTCTAGCTTGCTGGTAGTTAGCGCAGGGTGAGGCCTATACAAACCTTTTAACGGTTACTCTACGTTGGCACTCGTGGGTAGGTGAACATGCGACAGTACAGCCACGACACATGCGTATTCCAAGATGTAATGTAAAATGCCTTGAGACCTGCTTTCATATGTCCTAGACCTCAGTCTTCAAGCTCGCTCTAGAGTTTGTATGACGCAGATTCGTTTGACCTGTTTTTTGGGGGGGCTAAAGGAGGGATCTTACTAGATTAAGGCGGAATGGTTTTGGAGGGGCACCTGCCTGTGTAAACTGTGACTCTTGACGGGTAAGCTACCAGATACATCCAGATACATCACGGGCGGGGTCCCCCTGTTGTGGGAAACCCCTCACATCTCCAGAGGGTAAGCCTGAGGTTGAGTGTGTCAGTACAACCCAAAATATAGTTCTCAAAACGGAACCCAAGAATCCCCCTTGTATGATGCCAGGATCCACAAGGTAGATGGTAGTTTCGCTAATAAGGACCCTTGTATAGACCCAACAAATACTACAATCCTTATTCTAGGTACCCCCAAAATGGTACCCCTGATTTTTGGGAAACCCCCACATAAGCCCTAAACCCCGAACGCTTAAACCCTGAACCCTAAAGCCCTGAACCTTAAACCCTAAACTTAAACTAGACCTCCGAGACCGAAGCCCAAACCTTGACGGCCCTAAGGAACCAAGTATCTAATTTCTAGATACTTACCCAAAACCTGTATTTCAAATAGAATTACCCCAAACCCAAGCATCTAATTATTGGGTACTTGGACCCTTTGGTTCGAGGATAGCTCTGAAGTTGAGAGCCTGGCTTCGGGAACCACTTCCGACCCTGCTCCAGTCGACGAGAAGCACAGCAAAGGCATCCGAACTGTTTTTTCACGTAAGTTAAATGGTTAATATTAAAGTACTGATATTGATAGTATCAGTGAACAGTATCAGTAGTAGTAGTAGTAGTAGTAGTAGTAGTAGCAGCAGTAGTAACAATGATGATAAAGGGCCAAGAGTTGGATCAGCGAGTTGCACCAGAAACGTTTTTAGCGGTTTCATGATTTCTGTGTTGGCGGGGGGAGGGGAGGGGGGCGGTAGAGGTTTGACTTGGTGGCTCCCCGTGGGAAAGTTACAAGGAGCCTTGTCGCCCTTCAGCCATTGAACCTCTAGACCCTACCTGTGACCCCAACTACCTACAGTTTTATGGGTCATACCTTAATTAAGGTGTAACTGCTATTAAGCTGTAGGCAATTGGGGTTACAGATAAACCCTACCATAAACCGTAAACCCGAGCATCCAAGAGGTCGAACCGGACAGGAAAGCTTCACACCCTCAACCTCAAGCCCTTGAACGGCGTGGGTGCCAACCCTCCATCCTAAACATAAGAAACCCCAAAGCAGCGGCCAACCCTAAAAGTCAAACTCTCAATTGGATAAACTCCCTGGTGCTTAGGAGGGAATGCGGGAATGGATCCCTATAGTAGTCCGTATACAAACCCTAATTCCTAACCATTCCCTCATCCTAAGCACTAGGGAGTAAAGTCAGCTCTGCAGGTGGCAGGTACTTCATGAAGAACTTGGGAAGCAAGGCTTGGACTTTGTGCGCCACTCTGTGAGAGTGCTTAGGCTTTAGGGTTTAGGGGCTTAGGCTTTAAGGTTGAGGGTTTAGGGTTGACAGGTTTAGGGTTTAGGGCTTTGCTGGCCTGCGGGGTTCAGAAGGGATTAAATGTGGAGAGCCCTTCGGTCCCTTTCGAGGGGCCTATACGACTATATAATACATAGGGCTTACGCTTTAGGATCTACTTTGTGGGACTTTGCGGCTTTTTCTGGAGAATCCAGTGGGAAAGAAGTGGAAAGTGACAAGGAAGCTGAGATAATGTGTTGGCCTATGGGGCTTGGGGGTTCTCATCCTGAATTCTACTCTGAGGGATTCTGAGGTTACTAATTAATGGGGTAGGAAACCTACTTATCAAGGGCAACAGTGGAGTTATAATGGGGTCAGTAAGGGCATGTAGCATACATTGCCTAACTCAAGGGTCCCCCAAAGCAAGTCTTTTCCGGGCTTAACCTGGCGGCTGATCCTAAGCCAGCCTTGTTGGGCTTTGCCGTGCTTTGCGATTGAGCCACTGCCTTGTTGGGTTAACAGTGCTGGGATTGTTGTACTAGGTGCAAAGAGGGCTTCCCATTTGAATGGGAGGAGGCTATGACTACCCAATGAGCTAAGTAGTCAGTTCCGGGGGCTTGGGAAGGTTCAGCGTTGTCGTTTTTGCTTATGGGTTTGCTTCATTATGTGAGCTATAGTCTAAACTCCTTAAAGGGGGGTTATATATGGGATTATATAAGGGACTACTATAGGGGCTATTAAGGGGGATACTAGGAGTTTAGACATTATGTAGAAATCTCACGATTCTCAGAGATCTCTCAAAATTTTTTACCAGGTACACACACAGTAAACTTGAAAACTGCGGGGGAGGCCAGCCGGAGCCTCATGCGGAGTTGGGGAGAGACTTCCTGAAAAGGATGGGTTTAAGTGTCTAGGGTACAGAAGAACGGGAATTTAGAGCATAGAGACTGCAGGTAGGTCATATAGGGACTACTCTAAGGATCAGCTGACGGCTTTCACATGCTCCTCTGACGGTATACAGCGAGCAATGCAGAATCTCGCAGACTTAGGGTCTATGTGTGAATGAGCAAGCGGGGTCAACGCAATGTGGATCTAATTCAGGCATGCTGGGGTCGTGTTAGGCCACTGGTGAAATGAAAGAGACAGGTGTGCTGAGTCTATGGCACAGCATCAGGTGGGAAGAGCCCTGCAGCTTCCCTGTAGCTTCTAGCTCAGACCTTTTTCCCCAAATTTAGGTCAAGCCCTTTTCGGCTGAACCTCCAGCGCTCCTGGTATGAAACGCTGCGCCGCTTCTAGTCCTACACTGCAACCGATTGAGCCCCGTGGAAAGTCCCATCAGGCCCCAAGCACTGCACTGCAGGCCCTACAACTCAAAGCCCAAACTTGGAAAGTTTTTTCCAAAGTTACAAATGTTTGTGCGGCGCTCCAAGTGATAGAGGCTATTTTACCCTGGGCGTTTATTTTGGGTCACCCGATTTTGGCAAGTACTGAACTCCCACCTTAGCAGGTGAAGAGCATGCTCAAGGGCTCTGGAGGAGGCTCCAACAAGGGCTTCCGGGCTTAGGATTTTAGGATCTAAGGTCCCTAGGGCTCCATGTTTGTGAAGCATACCTACATTGGGCACCAATGTCTTTAGATAGTGCCTACATTGGGCCATTTGGATCCGGAGGGGATTGAGCCTTGCTGGCAGATCAGGTCATGGCTCTTAGAAGGTCAAGTCGGTCCCGAAGCTTTGCGGCTTGCTTGTTTTTACGCACCCCATTTTTGAGTGTGCCTGCGGTCATCGATGAACGGCTTCGCAAATGAGTTCCGACTTCTGTCGCATGTTTGTCTCCATCTTGAGGCAGACGTCTTTCGCATTAGTTGGTAAAGGTGTTGCCTATAGGGAATGCCAAGAATTACATTGCTGTTTGTTGGGACAACCAAAGCAACGAACAGTTTTTTTTTTGGCCCCATCGCATAGATGGAGGGTGCTAGTGTCAGGAACCATTGTAGTTAGGTTACGCCCCGCTGCGCAAGATTTGTCGCGCCAACAGGGCATCCCTCAGAGAGTTTACGGGTCCGACGTTTGCTGGGTTCAAGCTTCAGCGATTGAGGCCTTATGGCATTTTTTCGGTGGGACCCCCTCCCTGTAATAGTGACTATACGGGATAATGGTGATTATATTACCCTAAGGGTCCAAGTAATTATACCTACCCAGCACCTGCACTACAATTACTATTATCCAAATCCCAAGTACCTAATTATTGGGTACAGGGACCCTTAGGGTACGGGATAAGTATGATTATATTACTCTAAGGGTCCAAGGACCCAAATATTAAGGTTTTAGGGCCCAAATACCATTAATAGTATAGTATTTGGGCTCTAAAACCCTATTATTTGGGTCCTTGGACCCTTAGGGTTAGGGTCCTTATGAATCCCCACCTGTAGCTCTGAGTACTTGCAGGGATTTCGCTGATACTTAAGGAGCGAATGGGGTCTTATCAGCCGCTGTAATATGAGAATTGTGAGACGGGCCCGTTTATATGGATATTTTGGGGTGTAGGGAACTTACCCCAAAGGTGGAGAATCACATGGAACAGAAACACGGCTACAAAGTTTTTTGCAGCCCACATGCCCAAAACAAGGGCCCTGTACTAAGTAAGGCTTGTACATGGTTCTGGTTATGGGCGTTAGGGTTACCAAAATCCTCCTGTTACACTGTCTGAGGGTGCTTGATAGCTTCAGGCAAAGAATACCCGTGCGAGCCTTGGTGCGTTTTATGCAGGAGTGGGGATGAACAGCTTACCTACCACCCCCCTAAACCCTTAACTTTTTTATGAATCGCTAACCTACCACCTACCACCCTCGGACCACCCCGTCATAAGGACATGCCAACATACATTATTTGTTCTATGCCCTCAATCTTAAGAGATTTTCCAGAGATAGGGGGTGCCAATGATAAAGCCAATGATAAACCCCCATAGATTAGCATGGATTATAGGCACCGCCCCCAATGAGCGGCCCTTCTTGTTGTTGTGGAGGCCCTCATGTTGCAGCCAGGTAGCTCCCGCAGGGCCCAGCAATCTTCGTCCGACTCCCACGAGCAGGCAGACGAGAGAGAACCCTGAACCTGAAGCCTAAACCTTAACCGCGCATGTTTGGCAGTGATTCTGACAAATTTACGTTGTCGCGCACGGCATGGTGCAATGTGTGGGCCGTTCAGCAGTACAAGGTTTTACTTTAGGGTTTAGGGTTAAGAGCCTTGGTGTCAGGAGCATGAAGCGAGAGGAAGCTGAACCTTCTTGTATAGAGCTATGTGTGCTAAGTCTGGGTGATTGGGAGCAAAAAAGTTCGGAGCTGAAGGTCTCATGCATAGAGGCCTGACTTAACGTCGTGAGTATGATTCCCAGAACAATGAACAGCATCTTCGGGGCTCCATACGTACTACTAAAGTACTATTAATGCATTATACTACTACATTACTGCATCAACATATTCCTAGATTTCTTTATTTCTATGTTATAACTATAGTGCTGTTTTTCGTTCAGATAAGTAGCAAAGCGGCCCTTCTGAATGAAAGACCCTTGTCTTTGGACATGGCCGGGCCTTCGACACAAAGACCCAACATCATAGGGTTGAGGGTTTTAGGGTTCAGGCATTTCTTATTTGCGATTAAAGGCCGTCTTCCTAGGTATCGGAAAGGTCAGGACCACCTAAACCCCTGCCTGTGACCCCGACTTCTTCTAGTTCAGTAGTTACCCCATAACTACTGGGTGTAACCCGCAAAACTTAAGGTACTTGGAGTTGCAGGTAAACTTCAAGACTTCCTGAGCCCTAACAATGATTGCAGCTCATATGAGGGTTGTTCTCAAGGTCCGTGTCTTCTGGTTATACTTGGGCGACCATTTCAGTTGGGTTTTCGTGGACCCGCGAAAAGTTTCGCGAAAGAAGACGCTAAATAACTACACTTGTTCGCGAATTCGAAAGGTGTGTGGCAGCAGTGTCGTTCAGCGAATTAAGAACGAGAACCGCCCCAGAAAGGGCTCCTTATTTCCGTAAACTCTGATACAATCAGGTCTTTCAAATGTTGGCATCCAAGTTGATACCCCAAGTTGACCCACATGTGAAA
>CAJNIZ010011068.1:0-24352 GCA_905231905.1 Symbiodinium pilosum | reverse complement strand
AGGGTTTAGGGTTTAGGACTTTGACTGGGGGTTTCAGCATTGAGTGGTTTGGGGCTCTCTGGGTTTGTGGTTTGGGTTGGTGGGCTAGCGCTTTGGTTGTGAGATCAAGGTTTCGCAGTTCATTTTGGGGGCTGTTCAGGTCTCAGGGTGTGGGCCCATATGATAAATATATATATATGCATATATACGCACCCTGTCAAAGTCGAGATTCTTCTACGGTGCGTCTCAACGTGCTTCTCTCTTGGAGGGTCTGTTTAGGGGTTCACGCCACTTGCAGGACAGAGCGCCTAATTAGTATTCCGGGGCACAACCACGGGATCCGTTTTGTTGAAGATAGCTAATATTGACCCCACGGCCCAAGCATTCAATAGTTCTGCTCTCATGGTAGAAAATCCCAAGCCCTAAGTAGCATTATTATCAGCTTGAAGTATAATATGGTGAATGGGGTCCCTGCACCTGCCCAGACAATCTTGCCAACAAGTTCTGGGGTCATACTGGAGTACCAGGGGCTCATTTCAAGTTTTGAAAGGCTGTCCCAGACCCCCAAAGGGATCTAGAAATTAGATCCCCTAGAACCATATGCTAAGTTATATAAGGAACATATAGGGGTTACAATCGGTCTATATAGGGGATCTAAATGTTAGATCCTCCCAGGGGTCTGGGGTACCCCAGTTTCCCCCAGACTACCGATAGGACAGCCCGCATATTGAGTAAGAAAGGTCTCCAAGCCGAGCGGTAAGAACATGTGAGCCGTAGCCGAAACTGGTTAAAGAGGAGTGTCTAGGGGACTATTATGGGGGTTACTAGGGGGATACTAGGAGTTTACACTCTAGAACATGTAGCATTATCGTTGCTTAAAGTTCAGCCCGCTGCAAGTACCCTACCGCTCCCCCTCCCATATTGGGTGAAACTTCCAGAAGCACAAAGTCAAACCCGAAAACTGTTAACCCTACATAGATGTCTACAACCCGTTTTAACAAGGATCAGAAATCCTAAGCCTTGAGCCCTAAGCCCGCCCCACCCTCCAGGAGGCTCCAGCAGCCGCTGCGGCGGCAGCCCCGTCCGAGGAGTCGCCGAAACCGCGGGGCACGCGGCGTCACTCGGCTGGGTTGGACAGGCCCATGATCTGATAATAGGACTATGAGCTATATTGTCCAAACTCCTTAAAGCAGGGTTATGTGGGGGATTATATAGGTTGATCTGATAACCCTTGGGGCTCCAAATTGCCCAATGTAGGTACTATTTATAGACATTGGGGCCCAATGAAGGTACTATTTGTAGACATGGAGCCGCAGGGAATATGGAGATACAGTTCCCTCATGGTGGTAACTCGTTCTGAGCACCTTCTGAACAGCAATCCGGTACTTGTATGTTCACAGTTTTTCCAGTTATGCTCCTCTTTTGGGTACCCTATATCAGAGGTGGCTGCATTGTATTTGGCACCTCGCAAAAGCACCATAACTTGACCAAGCTACTATATTACTGCGGGGTCGGGCTTTCGGGTTGGTTCAGGGTTTAGGTAGGATGGAGGGTGTGAGGTTTAGGTGTGGGGGAGTTTGGGTGTGGGGTTGAGGGTGCAGGGTGTGATGTTCAGGGCTTAAGGTGCGATGTGAGATCTAGTGGTTAAGGTTACCGGGTTGCGCACCACTTCACATCGGGGTTTCTGTCGGGTTTGGTTGGCTTTCTTCGGCAGACGAAACAAATAGGAAGGACTTTCTTCCAGGAATCCCTATATGTTGCTGGCATGTGATGTTCGCACTTTGTAGGTCTCACAACATTTATTTGTTGTTCCTGCCTGTCCTGTTAAATTCTCCTTGGGACTTGGCGTGTACCTTAGACCCTTCACCCTTCGGGATTCCCTTATACTCCTAGTATAGGTTCCTAAGGGTTAACCCTTAGTAGGGGTCCTAAGTGCCACGTAGAAAGTTGCTACACATCTGAGCCACAATCTAAACCCCTAAAAAGGGGGTTATATAAAGAGTTATACAGGGGACTACTTTACGGATTATTAAGGGGGATACTAGGAGTATAGACTATGGCTCATCTGAAGTCCATCACCATGGTCATCTTCAGAAGCTCAGTCACCTGTGCAGTGGCATACAGTTCCCTAGTCCCTATATGGTTAAACTCCTTAAAGGGGATGATGTAGGGGATTATATAGGGGGAGTAATAGGGTATTAAGTTTAGACCCTAAATCCTAGGGGTGTTGAGGGAGGGGGATACTAGGAGTTTTGACCCTACACGCTAGACCCTAAACCCTGGGGTTATTAAGGGGGATAGACCTTAAACCCTAGGCGTTATTTAGGGGGGTGCTAGGAGTTTTGACTATAGCTCATATAAAGTGACACTACCTCATGCCTAGGAACCTCCTCCTACTACTACTACTACTACTACTACCACTACTACCACTACTACCACTACTACTACTACTACTACTACTACCACTACATAGATTCTGCGTCTAGCCTTAAATAGGATTTAGGGTTTAGGGTTGAATCTCTTAAGCCCTAAGCCCCCTAAAACTCCTCAAACTCTGAACCCTTAGCCTGAAACCCTGAACTCCTTACACCCCCTTCAGCCCTAAAGCCCAAGCATCTTCAAGCCTAGCCCTAAACCCTGTATGGGGTTCAGGTTTAGGGCTGAGGGTTTAGGGCTTAGAATAGGCTTTAGGATTCAGGGGTTATAGGGTTTCGGGCCTAGGGCTCTAGGGTTTTAGGGTTCAGGGATGACTTGGAGGGTCAGGGGGACTCAGTAAGTAGGTTGATAATGGGGATAAGTAGGGTTACTTTCTGGCTTATGGGTATTATCAATATACTTACTAAGTTCCCCTGACCTCCAAGTAGGGTTTAGGGCTTGGGGTCCTCCAATCCCCCCCAAAAAAGGACTTGTTCACTGAGCTCAGGATGGGAGCTTCGACAAGAGTGAAGCTGTCTCCCAGAGGGTCCATGTACCCAATCATTAGGTCCCTTCAAAGCGGATTATATAGGGATCTATAGGGGTGTGTAGGGTTTAGGGTTTAGGGTCCATGTACCCAATAATTGGCTACTTGGGGGATAGTAATTATAGTACAGGTTTTGGGCAAGTATATCCTAAACCCTGAAATCCTAATCCCTAAAACCCTCAAACCCTAAACCCTAAAACCCTAAACCCTAAAACCCTAAACCCTAAGATCCTAAAACCCTAAACCCTAAAACCCCCAAACCCTTAACCGTATATGATTACTGGGCACTTGGACCCAAAGAGTCTGACTCTGATTCGCTAAGTCTCTGCAGCTCTCTGTAGGCCTTCTCATCCCCTACCACTGGCTACCAGGGAATGAAGGGGTTTAGGTTTTTAGGGTTTTGGGTTTAGGATTTAGGGTTTAGGGTCGCGAAAGAAGATGGAAACTGCTGTATGAGTGGGAGTTGTATGAGCTGTGGTCTAAACTCCCTGGAGGGGTGTTCTATTGAACTATACAGGGGACTACTAAAGGGGTTATTAAGAGGGTTTAGACTATGGTTCATATAGGGACTGGACACGGGTATGTTCGTCCTTGCAGGACCCCCAAACTGCGACTAATGATTATAGGTGTCTATATAGATCCAATTTGTAGGTATTGGGGCTCTACAGAAGGTGTTTCGAGAGTGCAGGTAGAGGCTTTAGGGCTTTGAGGTTTGGAGTCTCAATAGCGGAGAACCAAATTTTAAATGGACAGGGGAAGATGGAATATGAAACGGAAATTAGTATTCTGGTTTAGAGTTCAGGCTTGCGCACCTACAATCGTACCCAAAAAAGGTCTTCTCAAAATGATTCCGAGATAGCTCTTGCGTGAACCGTCCCGCTAAATGGTGAATTGTTGGTACTTCTGTTTATGCAGAACCCATAGAAGCCCCTACAATCAGGTTTAGTAAGAAAATCCTTTGGCATCATATGTGGTTATACACGGATGAATGGTCAATCCGCTCATCTAGGAAGGAAACCCAACCCCCAATCAATAGTAATTACTTCCCCACATGAGAAACACGGCAGTATACTGGCAATATTGACTACCTGGTAATGGACTAGTTTTTCTTTTCGGGTATTGTTGTACCCTGACATGTAGTTCCCTCTGAAGTTTCGCACTTTTTTACTCGGGCTCCGCAGCGCGCAACATGGATCTCAAGGGTCCAGGAGCTCCAACTCTTTTGCTTGTAGATACCAAATCCTTAGGGGTACTTGGAAATAATTTTTACTTTTTGCTTATTATAATCCTAAGGAACAGCAAAAATTATAATTTTTACTAGGGTTCCAAGTTCTCCATAGAATCCTTCCCGGAATCTCCAGGTGCCTTGAACCATTATTTGCAGGTTTGAACCAGTGAGGGGTTTTTCCGTTCCTAATGATATAATAGGAAAACGCAATATTTCCCCGGTCCCCAAACCCTCATTACACCCTAAAGAATAGCTTCCAGCTTATTTTCCATTATCCCATTATAAGTTATAGTAGTCCATGTATAACCCATTACTTGGAGAATCTCATCATGAAGGCGTGAGGGTGGGGAGAAAGAACGCAGGACCCTGACCACGTTTCACACCCTGCCCAGAGTTGCGGCGAGCAACAGCCAGGGGACAAAAAGAAAGACCACATGCTTTGCCAGGAACATCCATTTTTTCATTGCAGCACATTATAGAAGGGTTCAGAGGGTACAGTAGGTTTTGCAGACGTTACATCGGGCTTTGTAAGCTTCCTTGGGTTTTACATGGTTTCCTGACACTAGCGCGCATTTCGTGTTCTCGGTTTCCGGCCTTCAAGCCCATAAACAGGTTGTATTCGGCTTGTCAGAGAAAAGTAGCTACGGTGGATGGAGGACATCTTCCACCACTTCAAGGACCCCCCCATGATTAGTACCTTTGTCCTGGGTTGCTGTTCAGGAACTGCAGCGATGTTACCATAATATGGGTATGCAGTAAGCAGTGGGGTTTCCATATAATATGAACTTAATTCAGTTTAAGTTCCTTAACCGCAACCAAGATTATTGTTATTCCGAAGGTGATTACAAATTAGTTGGTGGACGAGGTGGTGCAAGGTTCTCTCCATCCACAGCAGCTGCTGATTCTAGGTACAGCTCCGTCAGTCCTGGATGAGACCATATAGAGCTGCCGATATCTGTATGTATATAGAGAGTTTCCACAGATAGGGCACTACAAATCCGTGTATTATGGGGACCCCCAACGGCTTTCAAGCTCCTTATACATCTACATATGTTACATAGACCTGCACTCCAAACTGCACAGCCCTAAACCCCTCAACCCTAAACCCCTAAGCCCCTAAACCCTGCAGGGATCATGCCCATAAGCCCTAAAGCCTAACCCGGAGCCCAGGCTCTCCTTCGAGGAGGTGACCGCGAGCAAGAAAGCTCAGGTGCAATAGCCAGTGCACACCAAGAGAGGCAAATTCAGAATAATAGCATTTGATAAACATCAACAAGAGGCAAATGCATCACATTACATTGTATACATGGTGCCTTTAAAGGTACATTGGTTACTTCGGGTAGGTCGAATGGTTTTGAATGGCTCAAGGCTTTGGGGCTCCGCTTTGTGTTTCGGATTCAGCGTTGCGTGTTATAGTTTTGTATCGGATTTACAAAATATTTTCCAGTATCAGCATGACAGGAGGGCAGGTGCGCATGGATTCGTATTAGTATAGTACCGTTAGCATTCTGTTGTTGCTATTGTGCCATCAGTAGTATTATACATACATGTGGTGTATTGGAGGGTATGATTCGTGTGGTAATGCCTTGTTTTTCAGGGCTGCGCGCAGCCTCTGACAACACTGTTCCTGGTTGAGTAGGTGGGGCGCAGCGTGTCCTTGTACTCACGGACCCTTGGAAAGATCTTGTTCATGGCCATGACACCGCTGGATTCATTAACAGATAAAGTTGAGTGTCGCATAAGCTTATGCTGTGCTCACGTGGCCTAGCGTTTGTTGACTCGGAGGCCGGAGATTCCTGGATTTCCTGCATTCCTTGGGTTTATGGAGGCGATGGAAACACCATTCTCAAATAGAGGGGACATAAACCTCATGGTTTGGCCTGTATTCTCAGCATCACCTCCATATGTGAGGCCTTGCATTTGCGAAATGTTTTGTTCTAGCCGCGCAGAGTATGGTTCAGGGTTCAGCGTGAGGGAAGGATAGGCAGCAAGTAGGCACTATCCAGGTAGCATCAAGCGTGTGTAGAAGCCTTGCGTGCAAGCATTACCATTTGCAAAAGTGAAGAGCAATTTTTCTCACTGGGCATCTGAGTTGAAAAGCGCGAAGCTTAAACCGGGTTGCTGTTAAGGAAGTTAATCTGAGTTACTATCATAAGGACTCACTACTATGTCTTACTATGCACGCATCTTTATGGTTAATTTAAGTTGCTGAACAGCAACCCATTAGATCCCTGCCTTCATATCTTGCTGACCATGCCCAGCTCACCCTGAGAAATCCAAGTCTCTAAATAATTCTTATGTTGGGCCCTAAATCGGGGTTAAGGGTCTAGGGTACTAGCGTCTATAGATACTTCCTATATCTACCTATTTGGGGCTAAATGGACCCACCGGGACAGGGATCTGCATGATGCCTTGCTTTTCTAGGATCCTGAAACGAGAAGAAAGTTGATGGACTTGGGCTATCCAAGGTCTGGGTTGTTGTACTTTGTGCAGGCAACTCTACGCCCCAAGCCGTACACGCACAACCACAAACCTCAAGTCAGCTTAAAACCTAACTCCCGATAGGAGTACGGCTTGCCTCTGGCTAGCGAGGAATGATGGCATGGATCCGTATAGCAGTCCTATATGGTCCCAAAAACATTGTCGCTTCTATGTCCTTTTCCATTTCCGCAACTGTATTCCCTAAAGCGCAATCCCTTATCCCTTATGAGTAGTGTCAACTTTCTTCTGTCCATTCATTCCCCGCTAACCAGAGCCAACCTGAATAAACTTGTCCCACACTCTATAAAGAGTATCTACCTTCAGGGCCTTTTGAATCCTTGGCTCCCACTCGCTGCCTGGATAAAATCAGGTGCAGGGCAGCCCAGTGAAGTTGACAGGGCAGATTGCGTGGCCCTCAGATGAAGTTGTTTTGTCAATGTGGATATGGGGGGTAGTATAGGGATATATAGGGATATTCCCCAAAAAAATGGAGAATCAAATGGAAAAGAAAATGGAAAAACACATGGAAACTGTGAATATGTAGAGGATTATAGGGATTAGGGTTTCCCAGAATTAGGGGTACCATTTTGGAGGGTCGTAATAAGGACTGTAGTATTTTTGGGTCACTATTTGGGTCCCCCTATTTTGGTAAACTACTATGTAAGCTAATTTTGGGAAAGGTACAACGACCTTAGATGGTGGTTCAGCTAAGAACAAAGCCACATTGGCTTCATTTCAGTCTCGGAAATCCTTTGAACATGGCCAGTGATTAGGGAGGTGGATATACCATACAGCTACGTGGACCCTTTGGGTAAGTTCATGCCAAAAAATGGATGCTTGGGAGACCTTCCGGCCAGTTTACGGTTTGGGTTTGCACCGGGAGCCAGAGTTTAGCGCTAACGCTTTAGCCAGATCCCTGAGGGTCCAAATATATACCCAAATAATTAATTGGGCTTTCGGTCCCCTGAAGTCCCAATATTTGGGTAGGATTAGTTCCCAATAATGGGAGAATCACATGGAACAGACAAAGGACAAACAAATGGAACGTGAGATTATATTGTAGCATATTGCCCTAAGGGTCCAAGTACCCAATAATCATATACTTGCCCAAAACCTGTACTAAAATTACTATTACCCAAATCCCAAGTACCTAATTATTGGGTACATGGACCCTCTGGGTTGGAGCCTAAGGCCATGTTAATCAGTAGCCCGTTGAAAGATTGACTAACAGCTGCGTCATTTATCTTATGACGCTGTATCTTCGTCCTTCGCCACATGCAAGATGCTACAAGCCCTGCTTGAAACCTTCGTCCTCGGCGTAGTTCATAGGGGTGAGTGAGTCCGTGAATAGTCGCCCCGCTCTCACTGCGCCTAATGGACCGCTGGGGCCCCAGGAAGGGACGATTACAGGCCATTGGGCCTATTGCGCTTTAGGGGGGCCTTGTCAATCCCCCTGCATGGTGGATAATCCCAAGTCAGGTGGTGGACGACGCCAAGGGCGAGGAGGCCATGCATGTGGTTCCTTTGCAGGGTTTCTATAGGGTTTAGGGTTTAAGGTAATATCCCAATAATGGAGGTTTAACTGGAAAAGAAGAGGAGAACATGCATGGGAACAGGGACTACACGGTGGTTTATAGGGATTAGGGCTTCCGGAAGGTGGGGCTCGGATTTTGGGGGTCCCATGATAAGGATTTTTTTAATTCTGGGTCTATATTGGGTTCCCCTGTTTGGGGCCCTACAGTCTTAAGTGGACCATTCGAGGTTTTTGGGGTGCAAGGTACGGGAGTACTGTTTTCAGCATTAGGGCGCTGTTTAACACTGGCTGTCGCAGTGCCAATCATGCACTTCATCAAAACTTGTACCACAAATACCACTACGCAAATCCCAAGTACCTGACTGGCAATGTCTAAATTAAGGAGGTTAGGCAGGTTTCATATTAGGGGGAGAGGGCCTTCTGTGTGAGGTCAAGGGAGGGTGTGTTCACAATCCTGTAAAAGCGGGCAGCCAGATCTGCAGCCCTACCCTAAGGCTGTTTAGAGATTAGGCGTTTAGGGTTTAGGGTAGGGGAATATGTGAGTATACCAATAACCCATATAAACCAGGGTAGTAACCCCACTCATCCTTGTTATTAACTTACTAAGTCCCCCTGACCCTGAAGGTAGGGTCCACGGTTTAAAGTATAGGGTTCTGCGTGCCCAAATACTGTATGTAGGTACTTCAGATCATTTCACATGAGTGCTTAAGCCTGATTGTTTGGGTAATTGGGCCCCCAGGGCTATTCGGATTAGTTGGAACTCAATGTAAGTAAGCGAGACAGCTGGGACAGTAAGCATCGATGCCAGGGAGGTGCCCCATACCAGACGTTTACCCTATGTTCCTCGCAACAGTCCCTAAGAGTCTAAGGACCCAAATGATAGGGCTTTAGAGCCCAAATACTATAAGATTAATGGTATTTGGGCCCTAAAGTCCTATTATCTGGGTCCTTGGACCCTTAGCCAGTTAACGTGTCAAGATACGTCTTGCCACTATGAAACCCAAATTTCGGGATGTTTTGGGGTTTAGAGATGGTACCCCGATACTGGAGAAAATGCAAGATTACATGCCAACTGGGATCATGCAACGGCTTACAAGGATTCAGGGATTACCGGAAATCGTGGATCCTTGTCTGGGGTCCCCAATAATAAGTAGCCAGTGTTGGGGATCCCCTATTTAGAGAAACTGTGTTCCTACCTGGACTCTCCAAAGCATATAGTAGCTTTTGGGGTTTGGTGCGGTCTTTTGTTCAGGATTCTTACACGAGGATCCCCCCAAAAAGGGGCTACATTGGAGGGTCTAGGCAGACACTACACTTTCAATTCCCAGGCTAAAAATTCTCGCCGGAGCTAGAGGCGTTGATCTCATCTCGTCCAAAATAGTCCCCCTTCAGAGGTTTTGGTTAACTGGTTGGAATATGGGGTATACAGGGATAATATTATGATATTGGGCAATTGAGTAGCGTTTTTTTTGTGGTTGAACCTAGTAAGATTATATTCCTGATATAAAATACTGTTCCCCAAAAGGAGGATAGAATCTTACTCTATAATGGGTACCATATAGTATCCCCAAATACAATACTACTCAATTCTAGTTTCTATCTACTCAAGGGAGCGTATAACTCCCTAAGCCCTGCACCCGTTCATCCTATAGCCTGGATTACCTACAACGCGGACCCAAAACAATGACCATGATTTTGACACCCCCTCATATAAGCTAGAGTCTACAGTCCCTGAAGGGGGGGTTACATAGGGGAATTGTATGGGGGAGGTGTTATTTTAGGGCTGATTGGGGGGAATGACCTATAATCCCCTATATAACACCCTTTGAGGAATTTAGACCCTAAACCCTGAACCCTAAAACCCATATATAACCCCCTTTTAAGGAATTTAGATTATAGCTCATAAAGGCCTCCCTGCCTGCAACCCCGAAAGCCTAGAGCTTAGCGACCTTGACAGGCTTGCAGGTGCATCCCAAATACCCTAGTTTGGAGTACACCCCAGGAAGAAAGTATAGACTTTTAGGTATAAGGCGTTATAATAAGAATCCAGGAACCCAAAAAGTATTAAAGTGTAGTACTCCAATATTGGGAATAATAAAGAAATTTTGGGAACCCCAACCCTCCAAATTAGGCCCCTATGACTATCACATGATGGTTATAGGGTCCTAATTTGGGGGGGTTGGGGTTACCAAAATCCTTTTATTACCAAATCCCCGTTGGCAGATCATGGGATTAAGTAACTACTCATAAGCAGGGTTAGAACCCTGCAGAACCCTACATGTATAACCGGGTTATCCCATATGTGGTAGTTAGGGGTGGTGGTGGTTTAAGTAGGCTTTATATGCCAGTTGTTGGTACTTACTAAGTCCCATGAGCTTCCAAGTGCTCATTACCCTGAGTTCCAAACCCCGAACCCTCAACACTGAACCCTACCTAGACCCCCCAAGTACCCTCTATAGACCCTAAATACCCCCAAATAGAAGCTACATAGACCCTATTTTAGGGTACTTGGGGGGTCTAGGTAAGCCCTAAACGTTATGTTTCACAACGAGCTACTGAGTGAAGATGGTCTCTGGGAACGCCATGCCATAATTCCACTCCTCACCTTTCGCCGGCCAGGCACAGGAGACTTAGCAAAGAATGGAGAAGAACATGGAAGGTTTAGGGTTTAAAGGGGGTGTTTAGGGTTTAGGGTTTAGGGTTTTAGGGTTGAGGGGCTGATATAATTTCATTTAAGGTCTAGGATCTAGGGTGTAGGATTTATGTAGGGGCTCCTGGGGCATAGGAAGTAGGTGATGCATGGTTATGGGTCCCCTAATTGGGGTTGGCCTGCTTTAGAAATCCCACTTACAAGCTATTTACAAAGTCCCCTGCGCCTTTACGCTGTCCCTGTAACGTACTTGACATTCGGGTCGGGTCTATATATGGATATGTTGGGGATCTACCTAGATGTGTATTCGTATATATATGTATATACATATCTACAAAGGCATATATATATCTTGCATATAAGGTGGAAGGATTATTTAAGACTTGGGAGTTCGGATTTAGGGTTTCTGGGCTTAGGACTTCTATGGGCGTAGGGTTGCACATGTTTACACCTTATATGGTTAAGGGATTCGCGTTCAGACGTAAAGCATGAGAAGCTCGAGTTCAGCGTCAGACGTGCAAGGGGTTTAGGGTTGCGGACTAACATGGTTTAGCGATTAGGATAGTGTGGCGATCCGGGACTTGTTCTGTGGTCAAAGGGTACACAGGTCAAAGATAGCCTGCGCGAAGTAAGTGATCCAGAAGGATCCCGGTTTTCTGTTCGCCTGTTTAACGTAGATACCTGAAAATCCACACAACTAGATTCGACATAGAAATGGTTGCTTCCGAAATAACCAAGTCCTAGAAAAGGAGCCAAATCTACAAGAAAAAGGCTTGGCTCTTGCAGAATCTGTATTGCAGCTGTTGGGGTTTCCAAGAACCTCTTATCAAAGCGAATGAACCCTTAATCCCGCACCCTCGACCTTAAAAACCCTAAACCCTAAAACCCGAAACCCTAAAATTGCTAAACCCTAAAAACCCTAATCTCTAAACCTTGATCCCGCACCCTGGACCTTACAACCCAAACCACAAAACAGCTTGCATGGACCGTTGCCTTTGGCCCAGCCATGCGGGGTGTGCCAGTTACCGAAGCCCACCGACTCATAGTAGAGATCCGGATTCATGTACCTTGTCGGAGGTTGGGTTCCGAAATGCGTGTGCCGGGCGTTCTAGGGGTCAGAGGTTTAGGGAGTTGCCGTGAATTTTCGTCGATTTGTGGCAAGGGCCTGAAAGAAGGGGTCTTGCTGGAGGTATCACACAAGCCGTTCTGCTGGGTTTGCGGTCGAATACTGAGCATTCTTCATGGATCAGGTGCTCACCGCAGCAACCATGGTCGTCGCGATTCGAAATAGGGCAACATAGCACAGTCATCAGCTTTCAGATCGTGTACCTCTCATGTTGGTTTAAGGTGCTTAGTATTCCTCCAAATACCAACTCTCTACATTCCTGAAAAACTGCAGCCATGTTGTAACACAAGATGCACAACCTTGAGGGTCCAAGGACCAAAAAAATAGGGTTTTAGGGCCCAAATACCATTAATATTATAGTTTTTGGGCCCTAAGACCATATTATTTGGGTCCTTGGACCCTTAGGGCAAATGTGTACATTGAGGCGCTCCTACTCTGCGTCCTCTGCGATATGGTAGTTTCCCTAAATAGGGGGACCCCAATATAGTCCCGAAAATACTAGAGTCCTCGTTATAGGGACCCCCAAAAAGGTACCCCTAATTTTGGGAATATCCCATATGCATGCGACGAAACTTCATTCCCGGTGATGGAAAGGCATTTGAGGCCTGCAACTAGCGCTTCAGTTTGCTAGGCCATCAGCGACGCAATTCATGCTGTGGCAGGACAAAAGTTTGTCGCACTTGCACATCCTTGTCAAATTCCTTCCAAAACCTCCTCCCCCGTCGCGGACTCTAGAGCAAAAAAGTGTTACGATACTGTTCCAGGCGATTATTTGCTCCGCTAGCCAGGCGAGGGAGCACGCAATCTGGTGTGCTCCGCGCCCTTCTGTACATGCTTGCGACGAAGATTTTTTTCCAGTGATGTACCAAGCATACCTTTTGCCCTGTAAAGTGTTAAAGAGGATGCACGTTTAAAACTCATGCATGCCTCATGAGCCCTCAGCACCCTGACCGAAAAGGCGGTCAGAAAAGAACCCACCCTACACATCGAACCTGAGGTCGAAACTTGAACAAAACATCCGCAAGCCCAAAACCCTGGAGCCCTAAACCTCTACTTGAGACCCTTCAGTTTAAGCGCTTAATAATTCTACAGTCCTAAAACTAATGTCTTCTGGGTCCCTGTCCCTGCGGACTCAAATCCAGACAGAACACCTACCTTGAGTTCAAAAAATATTTCGCTGATGTCTTTTTTGGGCTATTGGGATCCCGACTTAGAAGCTAATGGGACTCGGTCAGTAAGTAGGCCATAAGCAGGCCAACCCAATTAAGGGACATATAACTTCTAACCTCGTTTACAACGCTTATTAAGTTCTCCTGAGCCTGCAAGTATGCGTTGGTTAGCAGTCTCGAAAACCGCAAATTCAGCCGCGCCGCTGGGCGACGTTCGCATCGAAAGTGACGGCATCATCGCGGCCGCCACGGGCCATGTTGTAGCCGTCGAACTTCCGGATCACCTACGCGCTTAGGGTTTAGGTTTTGGCTGCTGGAGTTTAGGGTTTAGGGTTTGGGTGCTGGGGTCTAGGGTTTAGGGTGTTGGATTTAGGAATTGGGCTTTAATTAGGGTTCAGTGTTACTACTTGAACGTTCAGGCAGACCTGCCCTAAGGCTCCAAATGCCAAACATTGGCAATCATTGCCGACTTTAGGGCCCGATGTGTGGGATTCAGGGTTAGAATCAACCCTATACCCTAAACCCTACATGATGACGCTCAAGCCATCAAGCTTCCGAATCACTTGTGCAAAACGGGACAACCAGTGGTCTGGTTTGCAGTGCTGTGGGCCCGTTTACATAGATAGAATATGGGGTATATATGGGTATCTTATTACGATTTTTGGGAACTCCATATTCTATCTACGAAGCCCGAAAACACTAAGCCCATGATCCCTAAACCCCGAATTTTTAAATTCTGTACCCTGGAGCATCGCACCAACCAACAAGTCCAAGTTGCGCTCTTCGCCGCAGGCTCAGTGGCGAACCTGTGCTGACACGGCAATGGTGTAGGGTTTAGGGTCGAAAGGGTTTAGGGTGTATAGGGCTTAGAGTTTATAGGGGTTGAGGTTTACCGGGTTTTGGGTTTGGGGTTTAGGGTTCAGGGTTCAAGGATAATGGAGAATCCCTTGGAACATCATGGAACATCAGATGGGAACTTGTTTCTCAGTTGTTGTTTAGACACCGTCCGTTAAGCGCGCAAAAAGGGTGACCAATGTCTTGTCAATGTAGCATCATATTCTATGGTTCATCAAGAGGCCTCTAGCCTATGATGTCAGAGATTCAGGCCGCGAACCACAATTGGGTTTGGAGCCCCCATGCAGACTTTCTAGAGGCACGCTCTTGTACATGCTTTAAGGTTTGAGGGTTTTTGGGCTCACCTAAACCCTAAACCCTAAACCCTAATCCCAAACAAACTGACCAGCAGTGTCCACCGATTGCTGCAAGTTGTTGTTCCTAGCACTTCATCCCCTGACGTTTCACACGTTTAGACCGGGTTCCGACACATGTGCCGCGGGACCGCACAAACCCTAAACTCTAAGCCCTAAGACCTCAACACAAAAACTCCCTAAGGTGTCTACCTAGCACGGAAAGAAGGATCCAATCAAGGTAGGTGCGCTGAAATTGCCATCCTCATGTAACTTATGTCATTTTGGGTGAGGGCAACCTTTCTGCAATGCCTTATAGGAACCTCGAATTCCCTGGTTTGGTGTTCCACAGGCACGCCCTAGTTTCGTCAACGGCCTTCCCACCCCACAACTTACTTAAAAGTTCATCGCAGCTTAGAATTTAGGGTTCACAGTGCTCTGTGAATAGTACTCAGGACGTAGCCCTACTTACACTACTGGGGTAGCCTGTATCACTGTATGAGTTTTGGCAGGAGTGGCAATGATAAACACCGTTAACATCCCACTACCTAACCCCTATGGCCTATCAACGTCAAGCAGACGCTTAACTTCTGCATATGCCCTATGGCCCCTTTGAAGGGACCCCAACTTAGACAACCCCTTTCTCTAATTCGCGGGTTTTGGGAACTCCTACCCCAACAATATGGACTTTATAAGATGCATATGATAGTCATAAGGTGAACGTTTTGACAGGCCCGAGGTGACCAAAGCCCTCATCTTCCCCCAAGAGCCCACATATTACCCTTACTAGTGCTAATATTGGGGCGAGCAAAATCCTCTTCTTAAACTGCCGGAACCGCATATTCCAAGCCGTAAGCCCTAAGCGCGCAGCCTTACACCCTACCTTAAAACCTCTACCTTAATCCCCCAAACCCTTAAGCACCCTAAACCCTAAAGAGAAATCTCCAAATCCTCTGTCTGAAGCTACGTGACTCGGCTCGGAGGTCGGGGTTCCAAATCCTGGAATCTAGATCGAGTTTAGGGTCGGCTGAAGGCTTAGAAGTTGGGCATTTGGGATTTAGGGTGGTCATGGTTTTGAAAGGGTTGAGAATTGACACTAGGTTAAGTTGCGCACTTGAGTATCGGTTCTGAACCAAACATATCCTAAGCCCCTCACCTTCCACTGGAAGTTCCATTCTGCACATTTCTACCCAATCACCGGGTACTTGGACCTAGCCAGGTAAGCAAAAGCAGCTGGGAAGGATTCTCTAACGCGAATGAGGCACTTAATTCAAAAGATCTCCCTAGAGATTGAAGCCTCCTTTTCATAAAGATTCCCGGTGGGGAAAGAATGCACATGCTAGGGCTGCTAGGGTTAGGGTCTTGGATTCAGACTAAAGTGTTGGGCCAACCCTAAACCCTGAACCCTACACCCTGAACCCTAAACCCTAAACCCTAAACCCTGAACCCTAAACCCTGAACCCTAAACCCTAAACCCCTTTTGCGGGCCTTGGACCCAGAGGCCCCCCGCATCCGTAGCACACTCACGGCCTCTTACCAAAACTGTTCCCTGAGGGTCCAAGTACCCAAATAATAGGGCTTTAGGTACCAAGAACCATTCAGATTATAGTATTGTGGACCTAGAACCTCATTATTTGGGTGCTCGGACCCTCTAGGGTTCCCTAGACCATACACCGCAGACCCACAACCCCTAAACCCTACGCTCTTGAACCTTAAATCACCCCTTCCCCAGCACCCTGTACAATGCCGGCAAACCGGCAATGCAACCATAGGCACTCAATTTCCTGCATGACCCTACACACACGTTGAACGGGTGTAGGGGTTTTATAGGGATGCTTAGAGATATGGCAGTTTCCCTTGATAGGGGGACCCCAAAATCCCATAATCCTAATTATGGGGACCCCCAAAACAGTACCTCTAACTGTGGGAAACCCCATTCAGGGCTTAGGTTCAGGTTTTGCGGCTGATATTGGAAACCTGGACATGAAACTGCACATCCCAATGTTTAGGGAAATTATGGTTTCTGGGTACGCCATTCTCCTGCGGGACCTCTACAGGTGGTTTAAGGTTCAGTGTTTCAGGGTTTGGGGTTCAGGGTTTAAAGCAGAAGTTAGAGACCCCAATCTTCGCAAATGTGCTTTGGGGTTGGTCATGCTCTGCTATATGTTTGCGCTTCTGTTTGGAAGAGGGCATATTCTTGGGAGGTCTGTAATCAGGTCCCACATACTCCTAGACCCAGACTCTCTGATGTCAAAAACCCTACTGAAAATATGTCTGCAGGGCGCCTAGCAAGGCCACCCACCAGGAGAAACACTCACCTTTTCGTTGAATAATGCCTCCACTCAGTAACAGTTGGATAAAACCCCTGTCATAGAGCCAAAACAACACCGTGTATGCACAGGATCGCCTGTACAACAAGAAGGGGAAATATTGCTTGCGCCGACGTGCCCCCTAGCTAATGTTGATGGATGAAATCTTGCACCCCTTAGGGGCCCTAAACTGCTGTAATTCCTAGGACTTTAGGGACTTAAGGTGTTGCAAGATTCCCTCCATCAACAGTATATACCCCTAAACCCTAGACCCTCCTCTAGGTCCCCCCATAACCCCTATACAATATGGGTACTCTTTTGTAAAACGATCAGCTTTAATAAGGAACCCTAAAACAAAAAGGGAAAAGGCTACTACTACTGGGGTACCTGGAAAAAAGCCACCAAACCCTGAAAACTAAGCCCTAAGCCCTACTTTAAATCCAAAACCCTAAGACCTAAACCCTTAACCCCACTCAAACGGCCAGGGCTACACACCAGAAGCTGAAAGGTAACTCGCCAAGGAGCCTCGGCGTAGCTACCACGGGCTCCTGCGTTGAGCGTTTAGTTCTAGGATTGAAGATTCAGGTTTTGGGGGTTAGTTAAGGGATTTAGGGTTTAGGGCTTAGAGTTTTGGTGGTAGTAGTCTTGAACGGCCCTATATATACCTTCTACCCTAAGAATTACAGTAAATTGAAGATCCTAATCCCCGCTTATTCTGGAAATTGCGGTGTTGGAGGGATTCTCCTGGGAAATGTGTGGAATTAACCTGTAGGGACCCTAGGTGGTGCAACCTACGGCTCAGCAAGTTCAAGGCGGCCATGCAGGCAATCTGGCTCTTCGACGTAAAACCACTATCGGCAAATTCTTGGCTTTCTAGCCATCTTCAACATGAGCCCTCCGCCACATGCATTTGTCCAGGGTGACCATATACGGCTCAAACGTCTACCTTTCTCTGGCCAAGCACAGGAATTGCCTCCACATGAAAGTCCAGCTGCTCCAGTGCCGGCATCTCGCTAACTTTCCGAGTGTGCATAAACTTGGGGTTGGTTCTTTATAAACCGAGCATTTGCTGCAAACGTTGAAATTCGCCGAGCTTGCAAGACGGAGATATGTCGCTGCCTCTGTGCCGGCATCTCGTTGACTTTGTGAGTGTGCGAGAGTCTGATACTAAGAAGCTGGCTAAGCATTTGCATAACCTTAACCCTACAGCCCTTAAGCCCCGACCTCTAAACGCTGGCCCAGAACCCCCTACCCTGAAAAGGCCGAACAGGTGGCATTTGAACCTCCTGGGAAAGGCAAGTTGCCAGGCTGGAAAAGTAGATCTTGCTTGGTGTTCAAGGTATAACCCAAGTAATTAGTTCTACCCCAAGTGTAAGACCCCTAGCTCCTTTAATATGCTTCAAACTGGGTTGTATAAGTATTAGTTCAGAATTGGGTGATAATTACACTGAACCCTCCACTGCAACCCTAACTACCTACAGTTGTATGGGTTAGACCTATGGGTTGCTATACTTGCTAGGGGGGGGGAGTTCAGGTACGAGTCTGGGAGTTTAGGATTGAGGGTTCAGGTTAAGGATTTGAACGCGCCGTTGCACTTTCCAAAACTCAGATGGCAACTTTGGATGGAAAGCTTCTTTTAGGTTCCATGCTAGTTCATCTTAGTTCGGGTAAGGGTGAACCCATTTGCCCTATCATGCTGTTTGCATTGTTATACCTATTGATTGAGGCTTTGAATTCACTAAACTTTAAGTGGCCGAAAAGAAGCGCAAGCTTACTGAGCCCTGGGCCCTAAAACCTGAACCTCAAACCCTAGGCAGAGTGGGTCCCTATAGTTACTCCCCACTCCCCCATTAGCACCAGTAAGAAATGGTTCGCCTCGGCACACCTCAGGCCATACTTGGACTGAGGTTTCGGGGTCGGTTATACAGTGTTTTTGTTAGTGTTGTTGTTAAAGAACTTGAACTAAACAAAACAAGTCACCATAATATGAGCATATAGATAACAACAGGATATGCTTAATCTCGTAAGTTAGTTTAAGTTCCTTAGCAGACACCCAGTACAGCCTAGTGCTTCAAAGAGTAGCACGCACAAGCTTCT
Organism: Symbiodinium pilosum; assembly: GCA_905231905.1. Lineage (NCBI taxonomy): Eukaryota > Dinophyceae > Suessiales > Symbiodiniaceae > Symbiodinium > Symbiodinium pilosum. The sequence continues at coordinate 5,630 of CAJNIZ010011068.1, read as the reverse complement.
TATGGTCTATTGGGGCCTGTCTTGTGTCAAAACACCTCACAGCTTCAAGTCTTCAGAATTAGGGCCTAGTATTTAGGGTTGCGGTTAAGGGGTTCCATGTTAACTTAGGGGAAGGCATCGACTTCAAACCTCCGAGTAGGTCATACTTGGATTGTTTTAGCTTGGGATGGAGGCATCTTGCCCAACCCTGCATTGAGGGTTTAGGGTACGGAGAATGACATTCGAATTGGATGTCCCCAGTGGTGCGAAACGGCAGTGTCCCAAAATAGTCGTTCGTATAACAAGGAACCCCAACAGCGTACCACTCATTCTTGGACCCCCCCGCAATGTTTCCATTAATCCCTATCCCTAAACCCTGAACCCTAATCCCTAAACCCCGAAACCCTAGACCCTAAACCCCTCCAAGAAATCAAGACGCTCCTGTAGTTAGGGCGAAGTTAAGAACAGTAGTACTATTACAAGTATAGACATGATAATAACAGCAATAGTAATAATGCTGTAATTATGGGAACCATTTCTGGGTAACCACTTGAAGACTTCTGAAACGAACCGAGGACCCGCCGTATGGCACTGGGGATCGAGACCGGACCCTTTGAACAAGCAAGGTAATTCCGGGCCCAGAATGGTCCCAAATGGTTCTAAAAGGATCAAAGGGGAGAAGCTCGGAAATTCAAAATGTTACCCCCGAGGGCCCAAATACTTCATAACCATATACTAACCCAAAACCTGCACACACATACACACACACACACACACACTTTACCTACCATTACCCCAAATACCTAATTCAGTGGTATTTGGCCCCTCAAGGCACTTTACGTGACGCTTTTAGCAATTCAGAAGGCACTTCTGCCCCAGATCTGGAATCCTCCAAAAATATGCCCAAAAGCGTCAAGGTGCCCAATAATTCGATTATCTAAATTCTTGTACAGCTAATTATGATGCAAATTGTGGAAGCATGTGATTACTTAATACTTGGAGCCTTTGGGGATATAGCTATTTAGCTGCCTTTTGAGGGTGCAGGAACCCTCAAACACTATCGGGGCCTTGGCAACTCTCACAAATGGAATTGTGACTTTTTTGGGGGTTAGGAACTTTTCCCCGTTGATCTGCTTACGATGGGGAGCTTGTACGCCTAGAGCCAAACCTTTCAAAACCACGAATGCCACGTAAACCCCCAAAACCTCACGCCCCTTGCAAGGCGCCTCCTGCTTGAAGCTCGAGAGGTAGTTGATCACTACGATGACCTGAGCTACTCAAACTTACTCAAACAGCTCTTGCTGGGCAATCCATTTGAGCAGCGTCTTTTACCATGGTGGAACCAAGTGAGAACTCTTCTTCTGATGAAACACCGTAACCAAAAACGATGGCAGAATCTTACATACTATCTATTGGTCACTATCCCTAAGGGTCCAAGTACCTAATAATTAATCATATACTTACCCAAAACCTGCACTATAATTACTACTACCCGAAACCCAAGTACCCAATTATTGGGTACTTGGACCCTCTGCGTATAGCATCCTCAAAAAACACTTCTCACTTGGGAAATTCTCAGATCTGGGACCCCTCCGGGAGTCCATATCTATGTTGGGATTATGTATAGGTGATGGTTCCCTCCTTGGAACGACCACGCAGAGGGCGTTTTCAGGCCAGGTGTGGGGTAAACCTTCCAGGCTTCACTATACAGCACTCAGGAAAAACTCTCCAACTCTTAGAAACGTGACTACCCCTGCGCAGGTACTCAACATAATGGCCCAATGTCCATGAGAAAGTCAAACAAGACCATTCTGCTACATTCTTAGAAGGTTCGGTAAGACCTGCACCCAAAATTCTGAACCCAGTCCCTGCAGATTCGCGTACCCCTATCCACATGAACTCTGTAGAGTCCAGGCAACTAGATCTGGGTTGGTGTTAAGGAACTTGAATTGAATTACTATAATAAGGACACCTATTCACTACATCCCCATATTATGGTAACTTAACAATAACGGTTCCGTAGCAACAGCTCTGATGAGATATGGTTCTCTGGAGTTGGGATCCACAGCCAAAACATTTTGTTTAGGGTTTAGGGCTCAGGGTAGGGAAACCATAAACCCAAAACCTAAAACCATGAACCCAAAACCCTAAACACTAAGCCCTAAACCCTAGGAAGAAAGGTTCAGGGTCTCGGGTGTAGGGATGACGGCACAAGGTGTCGGGTTTAAGGACGAATTCAAAGGTTCGGCGTGTAGTGTATGTCACCGTAAGCTTGAGGCGGTTTAGGGTTCATGGCTCAGGGTTTAGGGTTAAGGATCAGGAGTTTGGGGGCTTAGGGTTGAAGTTTGACAGTGACGACAAGAAGGCGTACTGAGGCTACAGGTGGAGCGACTAGCCCACATCCTCCTTGTTGAAATGGGTAGGGGACATTTCTCAACTTCTGGGGTTTAGGGTTTAGTATAGGGGACTGTAGAAATCAAGGGGTCCGATGAGACCCATCCCCATGAACCCACCCGAACCAAAATCCCTCCAAACCTTGTATGTCTTAGGAGGGCCCTCCACACTGCAAAAGTGGTATAATAGGAATATGAGAGGACCCTAGGGTTTAGGGTTTAGGGATAAAAAGGCCCTAATCATTCTTATAATTCCTTGTAGAGGGTGGGGGCTCCACCTAATGCATGTCTTAGACCGCCCTAAACCTCTAAACCAACAGTCTCGAAAACCCTTCTAAATCCCAGACGGCTCAAGACCCCAAATTCCTGAACCCAGACTTCTGAGCTGGAAGCAATAAGCCTGCACCCCCCAATTACCTACAGTTTCATGGGTTATACCGCGTATACCTACTACTCAACATACGAGGCATTTACTGCGAAACTGTAGGTAATTGGCATTACAGATATTCCCTGAAGATAGCACTGTAATCCAATGAACCCCTGAAACCTAAAAACCCTAAACCCTGAAAACCCCAAATCCTGCAACATCTAATCCTTGTACCTGCATTTCCAACCCTATAAACCCGAAAGCCTACAAATCTGAACCCTGCACCCTACCTTTCAAAAAACCTATAAGCCTTAATACCTTGTAAAAACCAAACCCTCACCCTACCTGTCTAATCCCAGAAACCTAGACACCCTGTAAACCCTAAACCGTAAGCCCTAAATTCCTAAACCTTAAACCCCTATACCATGCTTCCGAGCCGCCAGGACCAGCGCAAAGGCCGCCAGAAACACGGGGCCGACCCCGCATCTAAGTTTGGTTAGGGGACCTTGGCTCAAAAGGCAAGGTTTAAGGTTAAATGTAGTCCCATGATTAATGAACCCCCTCCTTTGAAGGGCCTTAATATTAGGATCCCGATTATAAGCCCTATTAAGGGGAGAGGGTTTGCTAATCAGGGGTCTACATTAGGTTTTAGGGGTTTAGGGTTAAAATTGGGTAAGAAAATGGAAGCTACTGTAGTATGTTGGGGTTATATTCGGATAATGGAAAAGAAAATGGAAACTACCACAGTATATTGGGGCTAAGGCCTTAAACCCTAAAACCCTAAACCCTAAAGGGTTGAGGATTTAGGGTTCAGGGACCTTGGCTCAAACGGCAAGGCGCAGCCGCGGTTGAGGGTTTAGGGGTTTAGTGGTTAGGGTGTTCAGGGTTGAGGGGTTTAGGGATTTGGGTTTGAAGGTGTATAGAGTTCTGGGGTTTAGGGTTTGAGGTTTATAGGGATTTGGAGGCTTAGGGTTTAAGAGTTTAGGGGTTAAGGGGGTTTAGGGGCTTAGGGCTTAGCACGCAGAGTCCAAGTATTTGAATACCATATACTTTTGTACTCAGAACCGTACTGCAACAGTCTAGGGTCGAGGGACCAAAGCAGTATTCTGACTACTAATCCCAGACTCCCAAGTACTCAACGGTTTGGCCCTTTACCCCCCTAAACAACAAACCCTAAATAGCAGGTTCCATTTTTTCCATTATCCCTATGTAACCCCTGTATGATATAAACCCCTAAAACCCTAAACGCCTCTGGGGAAGAAGTGCAGGCTCAAGGTGTTTCGAGATTTGGGGGCTGCCTGCCCAAAGGGTCTCAAGTTCCTACTTGGAACAGAGCCTGGCTTGTGCGGTAGGGACTTCCGACCCCCAACCCTAAACCCTAAACCCCAGATCCCTAAACCCTTAACCCTAAATCCCTAAACCCTAAATCCTAAACCCTAAATCCTAAACCCTAAATCCTAAACCCTACATCCCTAAACCCTGAATCCCTAAACCCTAAAGGGCTTGGAATTCAGGACCCTTTGGGTTTGGCAGTGTCAAGGCTTTGGGCTTTTGGCGACTTACTTACCACCACATCTCCTTCCTCAAGCCCTAAGGGTCCAAGGACTCAAATAATTGGGTTTTTAGGACCCAAGTACTATAATAGGGTTTAGGGTTCAAGGTTTAGGGTTTTAGGGCCCAAATACCAGAATATTAAAGGTATTTGGGCCCTAAAGCCGTATTATTTGGGTCCTTGGACCGTTTTGGAAACATGGACTCACCCAAAACAGGCTTCAGGGTTTGGGGTTTAGGTTTTCTTTTAGGGTTTAGGGCTTAGGGGCTAGGGCTTAGGGTTGAGCGTCTAGGGCTTGTGGTTTAGGAAGTTAAGTTAAGCAACCATAACCGGGTTATGTAGTATAGGAGTTTCCTAAGTCTAGTGAATGAAGTTGAACTCCTAACAGGCAACCCCCAAAAAGTGACGTATAAAGACTACAGTCCATGCATTTAGAATATTCTTAAGCGGGCTGCTATATGAGGTTCCATCATGCCCCAAACCCTAAACCCCAAACAGCAAGTTCCATGTGAGCAATAGTCTAAACTCCGAGTATCCCCTTTAGTGACCCCTAAGTACTTCTTTCCTATACATTCCCCACTTGAAGGAGTTTAGAACCTAAATGCTGCACCCTAAGCCCTCTATCCCATGCAATCCTCTATATAACCCCCCTTTCAAAGAGTTAAGACCCTAAACCCTAAATCCCATATCATCCCCTACATACCCCCTCTTATGGTAGGTTTAGGGTTTAGGGTTTGGAGCATAGGGTTTAGGCTTAGGGTTTAGGGTTTAGGCTTAGGGTTTAGGGCTCATGGTTTAGGGTTTAGGCTTAGGGTTTAGGGCTTAGGGTTTAGGGTTTGGGTTGCAAGCTCAAGATTTAAGTGGCGGAGTGGTAGCTACTTCAGGGCATTCGTAAAACTGTTTATGGTTTAGGGCTTCGCAAAACTAAAACCCGAACCACTCATCTCAACCGCTAAGCTTCAAAACACAACCTGAAAGAAAAAACATCAACAACCGATGACCCCAATTGTCTTCAGCTTTGTGGGTTACGCATCACCTACTAGTTAAGGGGGGCATTACTACTAAAGTGTAGGTACTTGAGGTTACAGCAAGGCCTTCAACCCCTAAATCCAACCATAACACCTACCTGCACCCCAAAAGTAGGCAAAATAACAGCCCAAAAACCCCTAAACATAGCCCAAAAGGCCATGATCCTACATACTTTTGGGGTTCAGGTAAACCCCCAAAGCCTCAACCCTAAACCCTAAACCCTAAACCCCAAACCCTAAACCCTAAACCCTAAAACCCTAAACCCCAAACCCTAAACCCTAAACCCAACAAAGCATTCAACTGGCTCCCA
>CAJNIZ010011065.1:0-11407 GCA_905231905.1 Symbiodinium pilosum | reverse complement strand
TTTGTTTGTTGAAAACCTTGGAACTACCCACATGACATGAGTGAGGGGATGCTTCATGCATGCATGTTTTTGTCACGTGTTTGTTTGTCTCGGTGTTTTTGCTCCTTGGCATCTGTTAACGCATCCAGTTGACAAGATCTCAATGGATGCATGCCTTTTGATCAAAGAGCTGCCGCATGTGTATTTCAGTGTTTGTGATCTTGGTGTTCATTACTGCATTCCATTGCAAATTGCATCTTCGTGAATGAATGCCCCTGTGTGTTCTTTGTTCATGTAGTGTCGATGAGCATGTTTCGGCAATGAACCGAAGCACTTGACGCGAAGACACGTGTGTGACATTCCAGTGCCCATGTTGTCTGAGGTTCCTCGGGATTGCGATGCTATCTTTTTGAGGGAATCAAAACATGACATGTTAGGGGCAAGCAACTTGGTCGCTTGATCAAATGACCCCTTTGACAACCATGTGCTCATGTTGCATGCACATGAGCCCTAACGTTTGATTAAAAAACCCTTGTGACGTTCATGTGCTCATGTTGCATCCGATTGCGTTAGGAGGAACCTTGTAGGCAAGTTGGCAGGCAAGTCGCCCCGTGCTTGATATGTATGGTCTCCGGCCACTGGCCTACTGTCTCCGGCCGCTGGCCACAAACCATAACAAACGATACGCTCAGTAATGAGGTCTATCCGGATTTAGGTGTGGCTACAAGCAGCGCCCGGCAGGGTGGAATAACAATAGTTGCTTGCTCACACGCGGCTCCCTGCCAGGATTTTTGTTTTTGAGGCCTTAAGCTCAATCAGGTTCCAAACGAAGGGATGTACCTTGGGTCTCTGCCACTGGCAAAGATGGATCTTGGCCATGCGCCGCATGGGTCATGGTCAGGAAAAAATCATGAAAAATGATGACAAATCAGACAAAACAATGATTAGCTGCTGCAGGTGCCCACCACCCCGCTGCAGAAGATTCTGCACAACCGCTGGCGTCCTGATTTTGGGCTTCAGCTGTGGTCCCTAGTTATTTTCTTCGAATTTTTACGCCTGCATGAGGTGTCCTTGGGAGTGCCTCGCTACCTATCACGTTATGAGTTACCCATTCGCGGTCCTGTTCGAAAAAAAGACGAAGGATCGTGAACATGAAGGCCGCAGAATCACGAAAACATTGGAAAATTGAAATGTCATGAAAATTATTCTGACTATGATGAAAAATGTTCTATGGAAATTGATGACAGCTGATGAAACATGATGAGCAATGTTTCCTCCCTTGCTTCCTTCCTTCCTTCCTTCCTTCCTTCCTTCCCGCCTTCCGTCCTTCTCTCGTTCCTGCCAGGGTACAGGGTCGATGCCCAAGCATCAAAAAAAAACATTCCGGATTGCTGTTCCCCCTTGGAAGTAAGCAATACGTTTCCTTCATGCCGTAAATTTTGTTGATGCTTATAAAAAATGTTGATGCTTACGAAGTGTTTTTTTGAACCCTATCCCGTCTGTGCCCGTGCTCACTGCGGGGGTCAGCCTCCGTCGCCGAGCAAGGTGTTCGGACGAGCGTTTTCGGCCCCGCTCTCGTGCTGAGCGCTTTTTGGAAAGCCGCGCATGCCAGCCGGATGTTAACAAGAAGTCGGAGGTTTTCTTACACTTCTGACCATTTAACAATGGTGGTTCCTCCTTATTACACAGATTCTCCGCCGAATTGAGACCTATAAAAAAAATAAGATATCCAATTTGCTACTTAATGAAAACATGTAACAAAACATACCTATGGATTTTTGATGATTTTTGTTCCCCAAATTGGCGCGCCAGCGTGCGCGCAACAAAGCGGCGGAAGACATCTCCTATGAACAGCGCACGCACACCGTCCTTCGGCCAGTGGAAGAAGGGAAAGCGTGCGTGGGAACAGGGAAGACGTGAATTGGAACAAGGAAAGTGTAACTCAGGAAAAGGAGGGCGCGAGTCAGGAAAAGGGAAGGCGTGAGTCAGGAAAAGGGAAACGGTAGTCAGGAAAAGGAAACTATAAGCAAATTATGGTAAACCAAGACAAAACTTGTTGTGACATCATCCCGCACTCAATCATTTCCACCGCGAACCCCGCGGCAAGCATGTCCGGCCTTCCCCTTCCCCGGTAAGGCCACTGTTTATTTGTTCTGCTGATTGTTCCCGTTGCTTGTCCGAGGTCTGCACTGACAAGGGCAGCAGGCAGCCGGTGGCCGCTCAAAGCGCCGGCTGTCTGGGACAACCGCCGTCCCGCACACGTCCGTCAGCACATCACCGAGCGGCAGGGCGTCGCCATCGCAAACGCGTCGAACCGCGACCGCCAACAGGCTTGTCCACTTGTGACCATGGCCCCGCGGTGGCCTTACGAAGCTTTGCTGGCGTCTCCCGCGCGCGCGCAACGGCCAGGTGGCGCAACAACCTGATGGGTCATGTGAACAGTTTGCCTAGTGCATGCAACTGCAAGCAGAGAAGAGCGTGCAAGCAACGGTCTTCTTTTTATCAGCGGGGTTGCTGGAGTCAGAGTCCATGCTTATGCAGGCAGGATAAACCGACCTGTATAAGCATGCGTGCAAAACTACTTGGTTGGGTCCCCAGGTAATGCAGGCGCGCAAAAAACAGGGACGGGCGGGCGGGTGAAACTTGTTGAGGCCTGGAGCCTCAAACAGCAGCACTAGGCAAACCAAGGTAAGCAAGCGAGCAGGCAACCACAAGGTTACCTAATCACACAAACATACATGAAAAGAAAGACATGTTACGTTTATGTGAACAGTTTGCCTAGTGCATGCAACTGCAAGCAAAGAAGAGCGTGCAAGCAACGGTCTTCTTTTCATCAGCGGGGTTGCTGGAGTCAGGATCCATGCTTATGCAGGCAGGATAAACCGACCTGTATAAGCATGCGTGCAGAGCTACTTGGTTGGGGGCCTACTTTAGTCTCCAGCAACCCTGTGTCACGGCAGCCTGACTCATCCCCCTTCCGCGTCAGGGGTGCTGGAACGTACCTGTCAGGTGGCCGGCAAAAAACTGTGCTCGCGGAGCGCAGTGTGCAACAAAGAGCAGTGCGAGCTCTTTTCGCTGCCAAAGCGCAAGCTGGGGCAATGCTGTCACGTGCTTGCCTGTTTGAACACTTCTTGCCAAGCTGCGTCAGGCGGGTGCAGCCGCACGCGTCCTGTCGAGCTGGCTAGCTGCGGCAGGGTGAACCAGTGTCGTTGCTGTGCTCGATGTGCGAAGCGGTGCAGCTTGTTCCTGCTGAGCTCGTCCGCCCAGGTGTTTTTTTCGCCTGCCACATGCGTGACTTGCAGGCGAATGTGATTGCATGCGGACCACGCAGCGACATCCTGCAGGAAGTCACACAAGGGCTGCGCAGTCGTGAACAACTTGTTTGTGCTTGCCTCTGCACTGGTGTTATCGCTGGCCGTGGGCATGCAAAACGTCCAGTGCTTCGCGGTGAGGCGGTGCTTGGCCATCATCGCCAAGGCTAGCTGCGCCAGCGTTTCAAAGCATGCAATGTATGTTTGGGCTGGCTGAGTAAGCTTCGGGTAGTGCCTGCGGACCTCGGACATGGTCCATTGCTGTGCAAACCAGCAAAAATCGGAGGAGGTGCTAATCCATCCTCCTATGCCGACGGTGTCCCCGTCTGCGCGCGCATCGGCTGCCGCCATGCAGTGCAAGACAGGGGCCTGTCTGAGCGAGACGACGCGCGCATGACCGAAACAGGAGTGCAACCAGTGCAGGCATATGCGGCTATCCTTGCAGAGATGAATCTCATGCCGGGTGGGGTCTTGAACGCGGACCCAGGTCTCTTGATGTGCTCGCGGGATGCGCGGTATGTCTGCCTTGCTGGCGATGCTAGCGCCTGCTACCTGAAGCACTTGGCCTCCTAGCGGGAGCCAGAGGCCTGCCGGCGAGCGTGCAATCACAGCATCCGGCGTGAGGGCATGCAAGAAATGTTGCCACATGTTGGGATGCACGCTGTGCAACGTCCCGCGTGCTGTGCAGATCTTTGTAAAGCGGGGCCATGTATGGTCGCAGCTGGGGGCAGGTGGTCGTCGCCCTCATGAGGAGGCCCAACAGCTTTTCGAGTGTCTTGCGAGTGACCTTTTTAGTGCGCGCTACCTCAAGCAGCTGCTGTTGAAGTTTGGCCAGCTTGTCCGGGACAAGCGTGACGGTTTCAAAGTCGAGATTATATTGCCAGCCGCACCAAGTGATGCTGTGCCCGAGCTGAGCTTTGCGCCAGCTAATTGGCGCGTGAAGGCATGCCAGGAGGCAGACCAGAAGGCACGTCTGCTCCACGAAAGTTTGCTTGGCGAGCATGGCGAGCAGGTCGTCTACATAGAGCCAGGCCTTGTGCGAGTACCGGGCGAGCAAGGCGTGGGCGCTAAATTTGGCTCCAAAGTGACAGACTGTGTAATGAAAAAGCTTGCCTGCGTGCTGAAAAAGCAAGCACCCTTGCTCGTCTGGCCGCACTTGCACGCATTTGTGCGCGGCTTTGAAGTCCAGGGACAGTCCGACCGATTGGCCGTAAGCATCATCGTGCAAGAACGTGCCTGCAACATATTTCCTTATGGATGAGCTCATCCAGTAGGGCAGGATTTTTCTCTGCTCGCGTCCAGTTACCGGCGCAATGCAGGAGATGCATGTCGTCCAGGTCGTCGTCCTGCAGAGCGGGCTGGCGCTGGGGCCATTGCAAGCTGGAAGGGATTGGCGCAAAAATGCCTGTCGGCACGCCGTGCTTGAGAAGCTCGGGCAAGGCGAGGTCGGGGTCAGAGATGCATGCGGCGAAGGCGTGCAGAAGCTCGAGACGGAAAGGTTGTCCGTCCTGTACGTCCAAGTCCAAGCATGAGGTTTTAGTGCAAGTGGGATGCAGCGTGGCATGTGCAATGCGGGTGAGAGCCAGCTGATGCTCATCCGGCAAGGGGTGCGAATCCACTCCTTCATGGAGGCGCTTGATGATAGGGAGGAACAACTGATGCTGAGTGAGGTATGCCAGCCAGGCGTCAGCCAAGGAGTTGACAGGGCCAGATGTCTGTGGGTTGGAGTGGTCTGCCGTGCTGGATACCAGCCCCGTCACAGGTAGGGGGTCGGCGGTGCACCTGAGGTTCCGGCAGGAGAGAAGCGAAGTCTGCAATGCAAAACCTGTGCTTGCCTGTGGAAGTGAAGTAAGGCTGAAAAATCTGAGCCACGGCCTGAGCGAGAGCTGGAGGGTATTCTGCAGAAAGCGTGCTAAGCCAGGCGCCGTTGGCGTCTTTCTTGCCTGCTATGCTCTGGCGGTGGCCTCTCGGGTAAGGACAAGTGCCTGCTAGAGTGCGCAGACCAGGCATGGACCCGCAGAGGGCCCAGGTCTTGTGCATGTCGAGTCCAAAGGCGCATGCAGGCACATGCGCGCAGGTTGCAGAGATCTCGCGCAAGAAGACCAAGTTGTCGTCTTGGAGGGGGGCTGTTCCATCCCCGTCTGTCCGGCGGCTTCGTGCACTGCGCGCAAGATTTGTCGCGCACGCGCGTGGATTTCGCGGCTCTCGTCAACAAGCCGCTGCTCCTGGGGGGAGAGCCCTGGGACGCCGTCCATGTGCTGAGGCGTGCGCAGAGGCTTGGGACCAGGCCTGCGTAGCTTGAGAATGCTGTAGCGCTTGCAAGGTTGAGCAGACCATCCCACGCCCACAATGCCACTGAAGGCCACACGCATGAGCAGGTGGAAGATGGCATTATCCAAGATATCATGCTGAGGATTTGCATCGAGGTCGAAGGGCTCGAGCGTGTCCATGCCAAGGGCTAGGACGGCCTGAGTGAGCGGGGCGTGGATGCCAGCGAACAAGTCCAGGAAGACTCGGGGATGCTGGCTAGCTGCGGGGGCATGCGCGGATTGAGCGCGAGCAGGCTTGGCCGAGCGAGAGCTGGACGAGGAGCTCGAGGAAGAGCTGGAGTCACGCGCGCGCTTGCGGTCGTCCTGCTGGTGGCACGTGGCTTTAGGGTTAGGGTTCTGCAAGGCACGGGTTAGGGAGTTAGGGGCAGGCTGACACGGGGCTGCAGCGAGCGGCGGCGCATGCACAACGGGGTCTGCAGCTGCGTGAATGGCGGGGCTGCAAGACGCATCCAGCTGATGACCTGGCGGATCAGAGACAGCCTGAGAGATGTGACCGCCATCCACCCCGAGGCCCCGTCAGGTGTGGTTGTCCTGCGGGGGCGGGTCCGCGGGGGCTTTGTCTGACGGCTTGTGCTTGTGCTGCGTGGCAGGGTGGCGCTGACCACAGGCCTGGCCGTTTGGAAGACGGACAGCGCAGAGATGCGCAAACTTGCAGCGCTTGTCAGCGCAGCGGCCTTTGTTAAAAAGCAAGCAAAGTGTCTTATTGCCATGGCGTGTCAAGAGGTTGGCATGCGGCTCCGGAGGCGCAGGCGTGCCTGTCTTGTCTGGTTTAATGACTCGTTGCGGAGACTTGCCACCGTTGCCTTTGCCTCTGCCTTTGTTGGGGCGCAGGCCCGCGGGCTGTGAAGGAAGTGCACGCGGCTGGAGCAAGGCATGCAGGTCTGCACGGATGCTAGTGAACTCATGCAAGGCCTCGCCCAGAGTCCAGCCCTCTGACACCAACTTGGCTATCTCGTTCCACAGGGCGCGGTCTGCCTGCAGGAGTTCTTGCGCGGAGGCCGGAGGAGGCGGGCATGGCTTGCGCGCAAAGGTCGAGGACCTTTTTGTCAAGCGCCTTGAGGACGGCGAGGTGCGCGCCGTTGCAGAGCGCGATGGCGTTGCGAAACACTGTCTGCTTGCCCGCGAGCCAGGATGCGTTCAGGCGCACGTGCTCGACTGGGAGCTCGGGCGTCTCGTCAAAGAGGGCTGCGCTGATGAGTTGGGCCTCTGTGCGGAGCGTGCGTGACGTGCGGGCCTCTATTATGTCCTGGTACTGCTTGCTAGAAAGCCTCATTTGCCAGGGAACCCATTTTATGGTGCCCCCTGGCTTAAACCACATGTGCACGAGCGAGAGCAAGCGTATGCTTGCCATGCAATCCGCATCCAGGTGTTCACCCGGATAATTGCTGCGGAAGGATGCCTGCAGTTGCGTGACAGTGCTTGCGTCCAGTCTGGGGGGCGCGTGCTCTGCCCAGACGTTCGCGCGCACGGACTGCTGGCCCTCGGCCGGGTAGGGGACAGGCGGCGCTTGCTGTGCGTACGCGGGCAGCTCATCTTGCACTTTAGCCAGGGCCTGAGCCCTGGTGAGCGCGCGGCGCATGCGTGCCATGGGCATGCTGTGCTCGGGGTCGGCCACTTGCAATGCTTGCCAGAAATCCTCGGACCTGGCCTGTGCGAAGACGGAGAGGTCGGCAGCTGAGGGGTAGGCATATGCAAAGTCAGCTATGCTTGCAATGTTGGAGGTCTGCAGAGCCTCCACAAAACACTCCGGGATTTCCGGGATTTGAAGCTCCTGAAAGAGTTGCTGCAACCCTGCCAGGGACTCGACATCTTTGGCCATGGCGGGCCTAAACGTGAGAAGGCGAACTGCAAGTGGACCTTGAATCGAAAACTGGTAACGACTCTGAGGAGCTTCGGCTGTGACTTGTGAACTATGTGCTGCGCCCAAAACCTGGGCAAAGAAAGCTGCGGAGGCGAGCATGACAGAGGCTGCGAGCAAGCAAGGCAAGAAGTAGAGGCTGGCCAAGCATAGCGTGCAAAGGCGGAGGCGCACTCGGCGTCAAACTTCTTGACCTGAGCAGCAGGCAGGGGAGATGAGGCTAAGGGCGGGGTGTTCTAGCGAAGCGAGCTTCACGTGCCTTGACGCATGCTCTACGCATGCAAACTGATTCTGGCGCGTTTGACTGTACAAAGGTGGCAAACATGCCAAGCCGAACCCCGCAGCAAGCTTCCGCCTGCGGTGGCAAGCTCCCTGGCACCTGTCGCGAGGCCCAAAAGGCTTCTTCACAATCCAGAGTGGGCGTGCGCAGGGCGTTCCACGGTCCAGATGTAACAAAGAGCTCGCTAGCGGGCGCAGAGAGTCTGGATCGGCTGGCAGGGAGTCCTCGTCAGTAGCTTGCTGTACGACCTCGTCCTCTGAGGAGGAGGCGTGATCCTGGCCCACTCTTCAACTTCCATGGCCCCGTGTCAATGCCGTGTTCTTGTTGTTCGTCCCTACAGAGGACCCAGCTGTCTGAGGGAGCGGAGGAGCTGACCAGGTGGTCTCGGCACTGCGTGCTGGACGGGGCAGGGCTAGGCGGCCGAGGGTGGTCTGCACGCGTGCGTCTGGAGGTCGTGCCAGGCGTCGGCGCATAACACCGAAGCGTGCAACTGTTCGGCTGGAGGCTCGGAGGGTACGTGGAAGGGGGGCTCCGGCACAGGGGCCGCCCCACCGCGCGCCAGGCTGCGCTGCGGGCGCCAGCCGGAAGCCAGGCTGCACGCAAGCTTGCGCTGGAAAAGAGGTATCGTTGCGAGAGTACAACTGGGCACTATCCCTATGGTGTCCTTGGGCAAGCCTATCCTCCCTACTGTGGTCGAGCTGGGTTGGCAGCCAGAACTGTGCTCTTCATGCTATGCAAAGCGAGCGCGCATGCCTCGCAGTGCTGCAGCGCTGCGGAGCCAGACACTGAAGGGCTCTCTGCGCGCAGTGTCGAAGGTTGACTAAGGAGTGGGAGTAGCTGGCTGGGGCAAGATCCTCGAGCTCATCTGTGTGCGCAGGAACAAGAAGTCTGGCTGCTCGGAGGCTTGCGAGGCCACGTGAGCAAGCGCTTAGAGCCACTGCAGGACCCAAGAGCTTGCGGGGCCACGGCCCGAGAGGCCATGCCAGGTGCACGCAAAGGGCTGACCTCGTCGCGTGGTCTTAGTTGCATATGCGATTGCGTGCACGCCGTGCGTGCTGAGCTGGATGCATGACCAGTCCACACGTTGGGAATCGCCAAAGCGTATGCTGGCGTGTGCGCAGGCAAGGACTGCCCCTAAAAAGAGGCGCGTGCTGAGGCGGGCGCTTGAGCTGCAAACCGCCTGCTCCCAAGACACCAAGAGCGCCATTGGGATCGGGGTCGCTTCCTTCTTGTCTTTAGGAATGACCTGCTTGCTGTGCGCGACTACAATGCTGGACGCAAGGGCTTCCTGGAGGTCGGGCCAGGACACAATCTTTGCGAGCCAGCGGAGGGCTTTGATGGACATGAGGGGCGTGCTTTTATGAATTTATGAACATCGCGGTCTTCTTCCCTGCTAGCAAGGGCGGCCAAGAGGAAGTCGGCCACGAAAGCAACGTCCAAAGACAAACCGGCTGCCTTACGCAAGGTCCAAAAATGCGTAAAGTGCATGCATGCATTAAAAAGTATTGCCTGAGCGTACGGAGCAAGCAGCCGAGAGAGATGCTGGGCCAAGTGTTGGGAGGAAGCCAGCTGCGAGTGCAAATTGCAGTCGTGCTCGACGCGATGCAGAATGAGAAAGAACAGTTGCTTCCGAGCCTTGGGCGGAGGAGGCAGGCTCGAAGGGCAAGGAGTTGAGGCTTTGGGCGTGTGCTGCAAGGCACGCGGGCGCACTGCGGCAAAAACAGGAGGCTGCGCGGGCAAGGCTGACACGCCAGCAGGAGGCTGCCACGCAAGGCTGCGAGGTGCTGGCCGCACAGGCGGCGGAGGCAAGCCCGAGACAGGAGCAGGCCGGCTGGGTCCCAGGAAATGCGACGGCCCTGGCGATGGCGGGGGCAGTCCGCCGAGCTGCATGCTTGAAGGCAACTTGGGACGAAGTGTGCTGGCAGGCTTTGCAAGCCCCAACGAAGGAAAGGCGGGACGGGTGCAAACTGAGGCGGGCGCAAGGACTGTTCTAACTGAGGGTCCTGTCCTGCAGGGTTTGCCTGCGAGAGCGACTTGGCAGAAAGGGGCAAAAGGCAACTAGGCCCCGGCCTACCTGGGCTGGCGTGCAAGGCAGTGTCTTCAGCAGGAGTGGCGGGGCCGTCTAGCGCGGGCCCAGGAACTGCACATGCGCCTGCATCTTGAGAGTCTGCTAAGGGAAGCTGAGCAAAGGATCGCCGCCTAAAGCGTTTGACCACAATGCGGGTACCTGAGTCTAAAGTTTCCGCCTCATCCATGGCATGGGCAAAGGTGGGGACTCCTTACCTGACCTGCACCTGCCTGAGCATACAACCGGCGAGCGAGCAAGAAAGCCAAGGCGCAGGGCCAAAACGTGCAGGGAGAGTGCGGCAAAGCTAAGGCAAGGTCCACGACCACGGCGAAGAGGAGGGCCTGACAAGGTGCAAAGCAGCAAAAACCCTAGAAGCACAAGGTAGCCAACGCGGAGCTGAGCATGCGGCTGTGTTGCGACCCCGCGGGGGTGGCATAGCGTGCCTAGCTGCAGGTAAAGGGGGGAAGGACTGCAGGGTAAAGTTACACAAGCTGCAAGCGGCAGCGCTGAGGTCTGAACCAAGTAAGGCAGCAAGGCAAGCCTGAGCGCAGAGGCAGTGCGTAAGAAAGATGCTCGGCAGCAGGGCGGTCAGGCACAAAGGAGCAGACAACGGTCAACCCTGAGTCTTTTTGGCTGCAAAAGGTGCGTGCAAGCGTGGGCGCAGAGCTAATTTTGCTGCGCACGCTCCTCTTTCTCTCTGCTTTTTTGCAGAGACTACACTTGTGCGGCGCGCGCGTGTCACCGGGCCCCACTTTGTAGTTGCAGGGCGGGCGACCGTGAGGGCAGTGAACTTGCGCGCATGCAACCGCGCACGACGGCGATAGACGGGCCTGCCGTTGGCCCACCTAATCTCGGAGCCTACGTGCTTGCTGGGCTCCATGCCCGTGCCTGCAGAAGGTGCTTGCGGAGGGTGCGTGTCGGAGCCAGCGCTCTGCCAATCGCGCGTGCTATGGTCGCTCCACGACCCAGGAGTCGTGCTTGTCGTGCTTGTCGCGCGCGTCGTGCCAGCCTTGCCCGGAACTGGTAGGGCTGTGCGCGCTGTGCGTCTGCGGGTCCTGCGTGCTGAACTTGTCCCAGAATTCGTCCATGTCCTGAGCTTGCCGCGCGGGTGTCGGGCTCGCCTGCGGTGCTTGCGAGGGCTGTGCTGGCATGGGCGGAGGCCCGGGCAGGCTTGCAAACACGCAAGGCATCTGAATGGGCCCTTGGCCGCCGAACCCGGGCACGATAAATGCTTGCGGGAGCAGAGGCGGGTGAGCCGCGCACGCCGTCTGCGGTGCGGGCTGGGGCGCTGGCTGCGCGTGCCTGCTGCGTGCGAGCCAGGCTGTTGCAGGAGCACGGCGCGCAAGCGCCCAGCAAGGATGCTTGGAGGGCCGCCCTGGTTATATCTAGATGCACCACATACTATCTAGATGTCACACTTATTATCTAAATGTTCCACTTAGCTGTCGCACTTATAACTGGAGTTGGGAGACTTAGAAAAGTCTGCGCCGGGTCGGACTTATAAGTGCAGCTGCGGGAGTTAGTATAAGTAGGCCAAGTGGGTCAGGTTCCGCTTGTTCCACTTAGCATAAGTGGGTCAAG